>JAYXIM010008368.1:0-74009 GCA_037575425.1 Anastrepha fraterculus | reverse complement strand
CATCCCACGAGATAGTGGTAGTAAAACGGTGCTGGTCACTAATTAGAACACCTTAACAACAACAACAACAACAACAATCCTCCGGCAGAAAAACCTACCCAATAGGCAAGAGTCGCATCACTTCTTGGTTTTTTTTAACGAAGTTTACGTCTCCGATATGTGTGGTTCGCAGGAGATATTTTACTTCTTTGCTACCACCAACATCTGGTAGGTGTACCCTTATCCATCACCTGGAGATGCGCCCTCTAAGGATAATAGGTTTCTTAACTAATTTCGGCATAGATTTTAGCTGGAGATTTGCAGTAGTGGTGCAAACGGATGATTATTAGTATTAGTCAGAAAAAAAAAATTGAAAAATTACCGCGATTTTTAAGCTACTCGAAACTTACACATTATTATAATAAAATTCCATGGGCTATAAAACTGCGTACTCAAATTTCAACAAAATTTGTCTACAAATTCTAAAAGTAAAAATTCTGTCGCAAATTGATTGAATTTCTTGTAAGTTTGGCACTTGGATTTATAAGGATTTCCTTAACTCAACTCGTGCGACTTCAAATTTTTCTTCCCACTGATTTGCCATGATTTTGGAGATCGGCTTTGAGAAGTACTGTCTCTTTCACGTCGCTAGACAAAGACAACTGGTGCCCAAAATGGCGCGGTCTAAACAGACACACGGTTGTAGCGCCACATAAGATGAATAAGTAGAGTGTATATAAGCAATTATTTTTTATATAAATCATTTTTTTGGTGTTATAAATAAAAATCGATAAAACTTCTTGCACTAATAATAAAAAAAAACTTTTTTGCTTAGTATGTTTCATGCCGTCGCTTTAATAGGTTTTTTTAATACCATTTTCATTACTCCTTTAGCGCTACTAGCAATAAGGCTAATTTTTACGGGTAAAATAAAAGTTCAGGGATCAGGAAAACTGCACCAAAATTTCATTTTATTAAGATCTTTAAAAATTTACACTTTCCTGAGAAAACTATTTACTATCGATAACTTTGAAACTCTGCAACCAACTAAAGTCCTAATGACTATTTCCATTACATAGACAATTAAACTTGATACAACTTTTCCCAAGAAGTTGTCATGCACAAACCGCTTTCGATATATTCGCACATACATTCACGCATACATACGCCCATATCACTTGAAAAGTATCATGCTTTCGTATTCTCGGATACCTGTGTATGTGTGGCTGAGTGCGAGTGTGAATGCAAAAAGTTTGGCTCGTGCATTGTAAAAGTTTTGATTAAGAAATTAATTGCGTTTACAAAACACAGTTTAATGCTGCAAACGCTCAAGCAAATTAACGTGTATTTTAAAGTTGAAAAGTGTACTTCCAATACTGAGCAAAGAAAGGATATGCGGGAGAGGAAGGAGCGATATAAATGTTTTGGGTAACTAGCGGAAGGTTGCAGGCGAAAAGGGATAAACAAATGCCAATGTGGGCATACAGACGTGCATAGGTATATCTCTTTGCATGCATGTATGTGTGTATGTTTACGCGCTCATCCCTGCAATGGGCGACATGCTGATGTGCAAAGCACTGCGTCTAAGTTCTTTGTGCCTCATTTGACTTTGGTATTGTATTTGTGACTTTTTTGGTTTAAAAGGATATTTACTGCCAAGCCATTCATTCCAGCAAGCAGCAAGCAAAGTATTTACGATTGTAGAAAAGGTTGTGGGTCTACATTCCTCGAATGGATCTGCTCATGTATACTAAATGCCTTTGAAAGCCCGCAAGCTTTGCGAAAAGATATTACATGTTTTCGTGCTCATATGATTGAGTTTGTGGGTATGTGTATGCATGTGTGTGTGTGGGTGTGTCATTGGCAGCGCTGAATGCGTAAGATGATGACTTCTTCAGCATACAAATAGCGAATTTGGCATACCCTGCAGGGAAAAAGAGACACCAACGGGCAGTTACCTACAGCCAACCACAGCTGTTGCTGTAACAGAGTAGATTAATGGATTTCAGATTGGCGCACTGCCCCAGGCTGTCGAAGAAAGAAAACCACAGTGACCTTAATCGTCTGACTACCAAACCCGGATATTTACAGAGAAAATACTTAACCGTCTCCTTCTGTGAAGCGTCGCCACAACTTTTACAATGGGGGTTAAATGGTAAACACAGCTTTTCTGTGTGAGTGCCGATCGTACAATGACCGGTAAACAAAGCCACGAATTTGTAAATTGAATGACGTGGCGTACCCAGGCCTTTCTGCGTCCTGCGTCTATCGCTGGATCGAAAGGGTTTTCGAATTGGCACACTTCTTTCCTGAGAAATCAATTCTGCGATTCCCTTTTAACAACAGTCAGTGGGATACCGATGCCCTGGCACCCAGATCAGATAAATGCTGCCTGCACATCCATGAGATCTGATTTCTTCCTTACAGCAGTTGACTAGTTTGGATCTGTGCCAATGCGTCGTCAGAGTTTTGATCGCGACTTGACTATCGGGAAAAATGTTAATATCTCCCTCGCTCCCATATTCTCTAAGCAATTTGCATATCTGCAGGATCACAAAGTCTTCTGTCTGAAAAACACTACCAGTGTTCGCCAGTTTAAGGGATATATAAATTGGTTGATTTAGTGAAAACCCCCGCTCCGTCTTCCGATTCTATCTGGGAGCCGTCAGTGAAGACAGAGCTATCTGCCTCGGTACAGATTTTCCTTTCATTCCAATCTTGCCTACCTGAAAAGATTGCCTTGGCTCGAACCTCAAACACCAGTTTGCGAACAGAAGATCTATACTCCGAATGGCAGAATGGCTTTTATGGCAGAAATACACTCGGAGGTTTGCCATAGAATGCCGAGGATCGATCGCTTTAGAAACAACTTTTTCTATCGATTTGTGTTTCATGCACGGAGATTCGAACCTGGACACTTCCGCATGGTAGTTTCGCATCAACCCCGACTCTGGCAGTTATGTACGCAAGTTACCTAGAAACTCATCGCTTGCGAATTAGACGAAACCATTCCTTACTGGGCGTTTATTTCTAGGTTAAGGGGCGTATTACACAGAAAATATGCCAATTTAGCAGCTGATGCGTATGTGAATGAAAAAGGGTCACAATGCATACGGAGAGCTCTAAATAAAGTGCATATCTGGCCGAATACATATCTGGTTATTATATAACGTAATACGGGGGCAACTGCTTTGTGTGCGCTTGTTTGCTAGCCAGTGGATGAGTGCGTGCGTTTAGTAATATGGATGTGTGTGGGTGTGAGGGTGTGTGCGTGTGTGAGATTGTGTGTATTGTAAGATAAGTAACATAGCAACTCACTGGCCAAGCTTAAGATACCCTCTGGGCACATTCCTTATTATCAGTTACATCGCATTTTTCCTTCTTAGATCGCTCGAAGTCCACAAAAAGCTTACATCTTAGATATTTTGTCCTTTCCAACCATTTCTCAATGAAAGTCTGATGCGCGTGCAAATGCAGGAATTTTAAGAAATGTGACATCTACAGATATCTAAATATACAATATCTACAATAGCAATAACAACAACAACAACAACAGCAAGCGAAAATAAATGATACCAACAGTTGCAGTATAATGTGGCAATGCGGAAGGAGATTGGCGAGCACAGCACAGAAAACGACCTATTAGGATATTAAAGCAGGACCTTAAGAAATAACAAAAAAAAAGCAAAGCAAGGAATAAAGGATTTGAACGCTTCTATGGCGGCTACAGCAGCAGCTACATCGGAAAAGCAATTCAAAGCGTTGTAATCAGTGTTGCCAAGTACTCTCAGGGGGGCGGTGCGATAGCAAAAGACTTTTATGTTGGACATGCCACACGGTTAATGAGCGCTTGCATCTTACATATGCACATACAAACAAAAAAGCTCATAAACAGTTAATGCCTAAAAAATGTATTTCTGTTTATTTTGTAGGATTTTTCATGTGTCAATTTAATTTTATGTATGCTTACAGGCATACATAAATAGGTACAATAAAAACATATTAATTATTGCGCAATGGGTGATTTAGGGGCCACCTCAAAAAAAATATCGACGCCCACATTGTTATTGCTGTTTTTTATACATCTGTTTGCATAAGTTTTAGATTGAAAGAGAAAGAGAAACATAATCGAATAGGAATGGGCTTAACAGGCAATGGGTGCTGAGTCCGATCCCCAGTATGGACACTGCACATTAAATAACAACATAACTTTTTTTTCAACAACGTTTCCTCAAGGGGGTCGCGCGAGGCTCATGGAGAATCAGTCTGAATGAAGAAATCAGCGTCACCGGAATTGAAGCGATGTGGACTAAAGTCAAGGCAAAGACTGCAAACCGAAGCGATTTGAAAACATTTGTGAAGGCACTATGCGTCCACCAGACGGCGCTAGAACAACTAATTTTTATTATTTTTAGTTGAGCGACTACATGTTCGGTATTATGTGGTCATGATTATTTGTAGCCATTGAAACTCGTGTCACGATCGCTTTGAGTGGCAGAGCAGAATCTTGCTGAAAGATGTTTTTTTTTGTTTTTTTTTTACGAGGAGGAAGCATCGAAAGCCTAACCCCGTCAGTGTAGGACTTTAACCCGAACTAAACCTCCTACCGTCAAAGTACCGATCCCCCCGGTACAACCGTTAAGTATTCGTCGGGAGGCGGTTTGAGCACTAAGCTCAATGTCCGTTAAGTCAATACGTCAAAAGTAGCATCTGCTTGTTACCACCCACTGTTTAGGTCATCTGATGAGAGAGCCACCCCCGCTTTTTCACCTTCTCTTCATTTGTCTCAAATCATTAAGTACGAACGCTGACAAATTTTTGATACGATCCCATACTTCTTTAGATTGTAGCATATGTGGAACAACATTGTCCGGTGTTATCTTGCTGAAAGATGTATGAGCTGTGATCTGTGAGTCTTCAGAACCGCGATATATGCAGCAGAATTCACTCGAAATCCTTGAGTAAAGAAATTTTGTTGCTCACAACACTCAAGGCAATGCTAGTGGCTAGAAACTTCGTGAGCACGACAACAGGAACCTCTGTGGTATTGGAACATATCCATCTTCCATTTCTGGTCGTTTCTGCGGTTGACCTGTTGTCCGTGATCAACAACTTATCGTCAGAAAAGAACTATACACCTGAAATGGTGTTTAATTTTGTTTAGTATGCGTTTTCATAAGGTAACTGGTTCCTCTCGTGTTTACTCCGACGTAGACTGTCTACTGCACACAATGTAGGATTTATACCGGAGATCTTCATAAGCAATTCAACGATTCAGTGATGTTGCAGAGTCCTCGTCAATGACCACTGGCACTTTTTCGATAAATTCTGCAGATCGGACAGTGTCAGAACGTTGCTCGTATTTTTTGCGTTTTACAGCAGAGTCTGCATCGCCGGCCGAGGCTACCAATTCACGGCGCCCTTATGAACGGGCGCACCTTATGAACGGGCGCACCTTATGAACGGGCGCACTTAAGAAAGTTAGAAATTTCTAAGTGGCTTAGATTTGCTCAAATAGCGGCTATACCTGCATCTTTTCATTTCTTGAGTTTACTTGTAGTCCTCCATGTCTTATCTGGATTATCTGATCTAAAAGAAAAAATTATGGTTTCGCGGAGTTATAGCCACAAAAATGGATGTGCTCAAATACCGTAGGCACAGTGTATATGCATATACAGGGTGGGCCATATAGAGTTTGTTTTTTGAAGCACCTATTTTTTTGAGAATGGTAACACATGACATGTCAAATGTGTTCATAATTTACTTAAAAGTTTGACATTTACGAAATGGGACGCTATACGCTTGAACAAAATTGGGAAATATTGAAAACCTATTTCCAAAGTGGTGAGTCTTCTTCTTCTTTTCTGATTTTCACATCTGTGGCTACGTCAATAAGCAAAATTGTCGGATTTGGGACCCAGAAAATCCACACGTTACTGTAGAGAAGCAAATGCATCCATAACAAGTTACTGTTAGATGCGGTTTTGGTCTGGCGGCATCATCGAGCCATTTTTTTTCGAAAATGAGCGAGGAGCCGCGGTTACAGTAAATGGCGAGCGTTACCGTGACATGCTCAACGAGTTGTTTCCAAAAATTGAAGAGGATGACATGGACGACATTTGGTTTCAACAGGACGGTGCAACTTGTCACACTGCCAAAGTTACACTCGAACTTTTGGCTACCGTTTTTGAAAACCGAATAATCAGCCGAAATTCCGATATCAATTGGCTGCCTCGGAGCTGTGATTTAAGCCCGTTGGATTTTTTTTGTGAGGAGCCGTTAAGGACAAATGCTATGCGAACCATTCAGAGACGATTGATGCTTTAAAACACGAAATCGAAGTTGCCATTCATGAAATTGGAGCCCAAACAATCGAAAATGTGCTTAAAAATTGGGTTAATCGAATGGCCTACTGTAAAGCCAGTCGTGGCATTCATTTGAACGATATCATTTTTCATTCATAAATGGTAATGTTCAATCGTCAAAATAAAAACAAGTTTGAAAAAATATTGATTTTTTTTTTTATAGCCGATTCAAAAGCAAATTTTACATGGCTCACCCTATACTTGCATTTTCACGCTTTTGTTACTTATTTTTAATTTTCGGAATTTCAATCGGAAGCAAATTTTTTATTGATGAGTTTGGGGAACCTTAAGTTGGCAATACGGTTTCCTGCGACTGTCAATTTGACTATCCTCGGCTGGTTCAAGTTTAGTTTCGCTTGAAAATTCATCACGAATAGACTCATCCAGGAGCACCGTTTACGAATTGTTTAAATTTATTTGGAAAAAATGTGGCCCGATCGAGACCTACCATGCGAATACGCGCACTTCTTGGATGAGCACCAATCGTCAATCAGTGCAGGTAATTCGAGAAACTCTGGATTTTTTTCGCAGTACAATTCAACTCATTCCTGAAGCACCATTACAGATTTTCTTACCAAAAATCAAACTCATTAGAAAATTGGTTTTCAGAGTAGGTGTGAAGCAGTAATTACCGCCTTCGTAGCAAGTGGACCGAAACGTTAATCACAGTTTTGAATTGGCTATTTGACCTCAATTTAAGGAGTCAGGGAGTCACTTTATACTTAACGTATTATTACTTGAATACATATATGGACTTAACAATTTTTTGGCGTTGGGGGCGTTGTCTTAACTCGCCTCCCGCAAGCTATACATAACCTACAAACTTTACCTAATTCACTTAACCAAATTAAATCCTTTGAAAAAATATGCGGCCTACGCCCCCCAGCGTGATTCGTTAACCTGTTCACATGGCCACTTAATTGAATATTTATCACTTAGTTTTTCACGCCTCCCCTCTGCCCCACCAACCAACATTTCATCAATCAGTTTGCTGTAAGAAAATTTAATTTCAAGCCATCAACTCAAACAAAAGCAAACCGAAATAATAATTTACCACTTCACCCTTTTTGCACTAATAAACAAATTAACACAATGACTTGGAGTTGGTGAAATGACAGAAAGGTAAGAAGGTGTGTTTGTGCGCTTGTGTATTGGCGCATTTGCGTATGTTTGTGTAGGCTAGGCAAAGAGAAACAGGCAGAAAGCGTGAAAAATGAAATTAATAAATCCTTCGACTTGCTGCGTTTTTGAGTAAATGCCAAGTCATTATGACGCGTACTAAAGTGCTCATACAAATTAGTATTAATGAGTGCGCACATGTACGTAAATGCCTATGAATGTGTGTGTGTGTGTGTATGGATGTGTATGGGCGCACATGTAAATGGAAGGAAATTTGTAAGCTTAGAAGAATGAACTAAATTATTCGGAGTGTTTTGCTTGAAAGCACACACACACAGCCACACAACAGTTCGCGGCGTAATCTCTACAGCCAGCCGCCAATAATAAAACTGCAGAAAAATCATTAAAAATAAAAATTGTTAAATCATTTTAATTTCTTTACACTCGTTGAACTCAAATTAAAATTGAAATTTCGAACATTTGTGCGTTATTAATCTGTATGTTAAATTAGCGTCCGGTTGGGGGGTACTAAGTGAGAAGTTACTAGAAGAGAGGGAAGGTGCAAAAGAAATAAACTAATTTGTTCCACTTCAGTGAGGCGATCAACAATGATATGCATTTTTTTTAATATAAATGTGTGCATACATTAATACATACAGACATAAATATATTTATGTGGATAAGTACGTGATAGAAAAAAAATGGTTTAGAATGAAAAAGAAAAATGTTTGGGAAAAAATACAATACAAAGTGAAGCGAATGAAGCGAAAGGTTGCGTTTCAACCCAAAATGAACCACAAAAAGCATTCTTTGCATATATTACTACACATTAGGGTGGGTCAAATTTTAAAGAACCAGTTATCCTTTTGAATCGCTTAGCAAAAAGTAATCTACGAATAACTGTGAGTAAACTTGCTGAAGGAAACACAGCTCTAGGTTGGATATAGAGTACTCAAAATGTTCAACATAAGTCCGTTTCGCGCAGAAAAATAAAATTGTTGTATATAAAGGATGGTTAATTTTTAAGTTCCGGTGTTAATTTTGAATAAAATACAAAAATACAATACCCTCTACAATAATTAACTTGAAGTGCAGCACGTTACGGCAAAATTTATTAAAATCAAAAATTATTATCGCTATATGCGCTGCACTGGCACTTCAACAATAAAGGATAGGAGTTTTGCCATTGTCTGCCGAAGGGCGGCCGCTATTAGAAAACCCTTTTTCTATGATTTAATGTTCCTTATCTAGATGCATTTAAAAAATTTAAGAACCCCTAAAAAACTGACGCACCCTAGTACTCCTAAACATACATATATTAACACGCATAAACCGCGTTTCGATCTAATCAGCTAATTAGGCTTCGATCAGCAACTCCGCAGTCCGAACAATGCGCCTGACTCCCAATACGCAATACGAATATCTTAGAGGGGCACTGATTCATAACTGGGCAATAAAGAAGTACCCATCCCAAAAGCATTGTTGTTCTTATGCAGTATCATCGAGCTTGAGTAGTTCTCTTTTATGCTTTTTAAATGCTGGTCATTTAACCAACATTAACTTTTCACTCAACACTTTTTTCTTTCGAAAACTTAAGTGGTGGCCGAAAACGCAGAGTGGCAATGCAAACGAATGTAAAAGCAGCAACAACTAATTATTTTAAAGTGTAATGGATCGCAGCAAAATGCTGTGCTCTAATCATGTTGAGCATTTTGAATGCGATTAATTAGTAAGACAGCTGCAATGAATGGTTGGAAAAAACAGCAAGAGACCAAACTGACTTTTCCCACAATGAAACTGCTTTGCTGGTGCTGGCATATGGCTGATTATGGAAAGCAAATAAAGTCATCTAAAGCGTCCGAAAAATACATAATGCAGTGCTGATATGCAGCTAATAACGGAATTATATTAAAATAAATCCTACCAAGCGATTCCTACATCCTTCACAAAACTAACACACGCAAGTAAAGGATAGGTAATAAAAAGTAGTTGAAAATTTTCCTCGCATATCAGTTACTGCCTTTTTATTCTCCTGTATTTCGTGTAATTTTTAAGCCGCTGTTGTCTTATGTTTCTTTTTTACCTCGCCTGTGGTGATCTTTGATCCTCTCATCGGCTCATTTAACACAACCAAACAAAAGGTTCTACGTGGCTATGGCATAATTCAATTCATGTATTCCGCTCCCTCATTCCACGTTTATCTAGGCATTGTTGTTCGATACGTAATTTTTATGACGGCTCAGCCAGCGTAGGTGTGCCGTGTACCTGCCGCAACAGCCATTGACTAGCTCCGAATCATTTTTTGTGCCTCGAAAATTGTGTGCGTGCGTTTTAGCAGCTAAGCCATTCCACAGTTTTTTTTCTCTTCCACGTTTTCATTACAGTATTTTCCATTATATTTTTTAAGTTTCCTAAAGCCTTTTTCTCTTTTATTTGGAGAGCATTGTTGGTCTTGCATTCCCTTTAGAATTTCCCAAACATTCATATGTAATCCACAACGCCTCTGCTCTTTTGTTATCCTCTTCATCCTTTTCTATCATAAGATACTTAAAAACTATCTTATATTTCAATGAAAATTATTGATTTACACATCAACTACATAATCGCTTTAGTAAATCCCTCCGATTAAGAACTATTACCCATGTCCTCTTTCTCCCTTACCCTTTACCATTCACCAAAGGTTTTCCACTCCTCACACTTCACTCTGTCAGTTGGTGGTGGTTGGCTACTGTACTTGATCGGAAGTGGAATTGAAGCATCTCTAATACCCTCAACATATGTTAATCGGATTTACAATCTTAACAAGGTATTCCTTTTGCAATGAAAAAAAAAAATCAATTTACCAAGCAATTATTGTGCTACGATTCCCTTTCTCCGCAGCATTCGCCTTTTTCTAATCCCAAATAAATCACAAATCAAATTATGCTCCTAACCAAAGCATAAAGTGAGCAAATGCTTGGTTTTTTAATATACATACATACATACAGGGTGCGTACATTCATACATACACATATACTGGTTTTAGATGCTTATGATTTCCAAAACGCCTTGCTCACGGTTAGCGTTTCCTTTACAGAATTATCAAATTCGATTGTCGACATTTGGCAAGAAATCGTACTTTTCTACTCAAGTCTATTTTCTGATAACGCATTTAACATTCTTTCCTTACCTTAATAAAGTTAGGTTAGATTGAAGTTGCTGCGGATAAATCTAATGACTAACTTAGGCCAAAAATGAAAGCCCATTATGATACCCTACCACACTTTGGCTGACTATACACATCTAAACAACCCAGTCCTCATAAGTTAGTCACTCTCAATCATGTTACGGGGACTTAAAGTAGGGATCCGAGGGTTCTTTTTTCAGACCATGTATAAGTCAAACCATAAAGTGATCCCCACAAATGTGCCTTCAGGTGAAGGATATTCATAGGATCAGATATTCCTTGGTCACAGACTAGCAAAATATGTAATAAAAAACTTCATAATGGAATACCAATGGAAAATACCTGGAAATGCTTTCCTTACAGGTGTCTTTTGTAAAAGTATGCGAAAGTATTTAATTGTAGAAACTGGCGTAGAAATAATTAGCTATGGGAGCCCCATATTACGCATATTAGTAAAATACTTTTAGTGATCAGTCCAGTACATTGTGTTTAGTGTCGAAAAATATTCCTTGATTTCTTTATAGATCAGAAGGGGATATATGCATATGCTTAGTAGAAAATGCCATTGTTTCATTGAAAAGCGGCAGTAAGGAAACTGGGAACTTAAGGCATTCGATCTAGTAACTCTGCTGTGGAGCTCATTTGGTAGCCACTCAAATAAGATCCTTGGAATTCGGATTAAAGTCCCATTAAAGTTATCAGCTGAGTCGTGGAAATACATTGAAAAAATTATAGTCTTGAGAGATATGTAGAAAGAAAATTGCAATATGAGTTACTTAAATATGAGAGTACAAACATTGAAGTTTCTTTTGACTTCAAGTCGAAAGTAAGATCACAATAGAAAAGCAACTAACAACAATCTGATCAACGTGAACCCCAGCCAAGTACCACTTTTACTTTAGTATGCACTTGGCGAAAGAAAAATGTGTGGTTACAAGGTCACAATTTAATATGTGACTACTCACACTTCTGATAATTATTAAAATGACCGCCAACGCTCAGATGCTTCCTCATAATATCGCTTGGAGCTGCACAACTCAAGAGTTCGTTCAACATTTCCTGTTTTCTGAAGAGTTCTGGTGTTTTGAAGACAATACGCTTCAGGTTGGTTGAGCCGTAACATATTTGGTATCGTCAGACACTCGAATATCTAAATACTTGACGCCTCGCTGCTTGGAGGATTGTATTTATATTATATATCTTCGGAAATAACTCAAATTAGGCTCTACAACTTTGGATGCGTACTCTCCCAAGGACGATAGATTACCTGGTTTGCCATTTAGCTTGTGAAGGGAACTTTGGCTGCCGCGTCGCTTGGGAGATTCTGCAGCACACATATTCATATACTCGTCCAATCAGTCGTTGTTCAGAGGGCAACGAAGTGTTGTCATTAGTTAATTTGTTTCGTATATTACTAACACAATCTCAGTTTTTTCGTCAGTAAACCGCTTCGTGACTCAAGTGACATCAGCCCATCAACTGATGCTGTCAAATTCGCTCAGAGCCGAATAACGGTCCGCTACGTAGCACACCTTTAAAAATCTTTTGCTCACGGTACTCTCCTATATCTATAGTATAGTTTAAAAAAAGCAAATAAATGAGTTTTTTGAATCTTCTACAGGATCACTCCTAAAAACGTTAACTGCGATTCAACAGAGGTCCCTTGTGATGCACATGGAAAATGAAAACACATTTTCTTCTAACCTAACGTGCCAACATTTGTGTGCGTATGTCTGATGCCCTAAGTAACAATCAAACCTGTACTCTCCTTAGTCACGCATAGGAGCAAAGGACTGTTGAAGTCCTCTTCTTTCCTAGACATATTGGCGTCTTATATGTAACAAGAGGCTGATTTACTTGTGCAGTTCGATGTGTGTGCGTGTATCAGCCCTCAAAGCCGCCGAAAGCAATAAACCTAAAATGATGAATTTCTTCTTCATAAGATTTATGTAGGTATTTTTCATTTATTTCCCAACTTAGGAATTCGGTATTACGCGCTAATGATTTATTGGTCGCTAAAGTAGCTTAAGTCTTTTGTATTTATTACATTTGAATTGATGAGACCCAGTGATAGTTTTGAAAAATGTTCCTGCAACAAATATTCCAGTTTACGTGCAGTTTGCGTAAATTTGTCTGAATGTTGGTAAGCTGAAAACTACTTTTTAAATTTAGCTTAACATTTTATTGGGTTGTAAAATTTACGTTTTCCAGATATTCGATACCTTTCTACATTGAGCCATGCAATCAATTTGCACGGCTTCCGGCTATAACTTTTGACATCCATCCATCGCCAAAAAGTTAGAAGCAACAACATTTCAATCAACTTAACGATTTCCCATGTAATTTGAGCGCTGCAGCCATAAAAAGCAAATACAAATCTGATTAAATCGTAAAGCTCTGCTGCTGCAACCGATGTCCTCGTGTTAGGACTTTGTTTCGAGCCAACGTTTAAATATTAATCATTAAAAACTGTCAACGCCAACCAAATGTATGACAGCCAAATTCGGAAATTTTCTCACCATTTCACACAGCCGAAGCAGAAAATGAACACATAAATTCACTTGGTTACCAACCACTTTTTTCGTGGTTATTGTTTTTATTTTTATTTTTGTGCTGCGTTTTTACTGCCTTTTTGACACATGTGTGACACATTAAGTCTATGCGCTCAACTGACAGCTGTCAACTTTTGGTGCGTTGGATAATTTATGTACTCCTTTTACTTACTAACTGATGAACTGAGTGACTGACTGTTCGACTAGCAGCTTCAGTCAAAATTTTCTTTGTTTTCTTTGTAGTGAAGACGCAAGCAGTAGACGGAGTGGAAAAAATCAGACGCAACACATCGACAAGCACTCGATGCTGGAGCGAGAAAAAAACTATAAAAATGTATAATAAAATTTACAATTTTAACCATTCTCTAAGTCACATTTACGACTTTTTGCTATTCGGTATTTGCTGCGATGGGGTTTTGTTGCATTCTACTCGCTGCTTTGTATAGTTCGCATTATTGCTGGCAATATTCGTTGCTGCCGTTGCTGTTATTGCGCATCTGGACACATTGTTTGATGGCAGCTATTACCTTTTCGGGATTTTGGGTTTGACTGCACAAACAAAAAAATAATAATAAAAAAATAAGTAAACTTTTTTATAACAATAAAATTATCGACACGGCTCACATTTGATGGCGTTTGATTGTCTAGTTTCAGCCTTGTGTGTGTGTGTGTTTATGTGAAGGAGATGCCCTGCAGGGAATAAGTGAAATAAATTTTTGCTTTGGAACTACAACAAAGTATCTCGCCAAACGAAAGCCACGTCGCTATTTATGTGGAAGATTCTTAAATCAAATAATAACTTCTATAGAGACAATTTCGATCAGATATCGCGATCAATAGATTTGGTAGACTGGGAATCTGTCTTAAGCAAACCCGAACTAACACAGGCCTACGATGTTTACGTAGAAAGGTTGGAAATGGCAAATCATATGTTCGTTCCTATTCAAAAATAAGTAATTGGCGCGTACACTTCTGTTAGGTGTTTGACCGAGCCCTCCTCCAATTTGTGGTGTGCCTTTTGATGTTGTTGCACAAATGGAGGGGCCCGAATTTTTAAGCCGACTCCGAACGGCAGATATTTTTCATGAGGAGGTTTTCCATGGCAGAAATACACTCGGTGGTTTGCGCCTACAGTACCTGTAAATATCACTCCGAAACGGCCTGGTGCAATTTTAGGCGCATTAATCTTAGTAATAAAAAACCGAATCATATAAGTTTTACCGCAATCTAAAAATAACGTTTTTTTCGTATGAGCAAATGCAACTTACAATAAGAAAATTAAAGCATAACTTCTAAATTAATGTGTCTGTCTGCAGAACCGAAATTAAGAGCTCTTAAGAGTTCGATTGCCGTTTGTTTTTATCTTCTTTTTCATCTGTAGGATTTAGTACCAGTTCGCAACTAATTAAAAGATAGTGCAGAATTGAGTGCTTGTTTTGAGCTATCGAAAAAAAAGATCCGGTGCACACTAAATACAATCTGACAAATTTTAGTACTACTGTATTTCTAAATTATGGATAAAAGAATGCGTAGCATACTAGACCTGGTCTGTGCGATTTAGTACTAGGCTCCAACTGTTAAAAAGAAGTATAGGGAGCGTATTTGGTATCATATATAGAAATCAATAGTAGTCACAAACTATTGTAAAAGTATTCGGAGCGTTTAAAATATCGCCCGTACTAGTTTCAAACTATTAAAATAGGATCCGGAGTTATTCGTCGTACACTAGTACTAGTTCCAAACAGTTAAAATGCCGTCTTTTTAATTTAGTACTAGTTTAAAACTACAGAAAAAAGTATGCGGAGCGACCTATAAATCATTCGTCGAGTTTAGTGCTAGTTTCCACTCGTTGCGAAAGGGTTGCGGAGCGTATTTGATACCATAAATAGAATTTAGTACTAGCTCCAAGCTCTTATCAGAAATCCGAAGCGTACTAAATATAGTCATTTGTATTTAGTACTCATTCCGAATTATTGATAAAAGATCGCGGAACGTACTAGCTCGCACAAGTTGATGTACCAGTTCCGAACTGTCAAAAAAATCGACTCGCGACCTACTAGAAATCTTATATCTAATAATTTAGTACTAATTCCCAACTATTTAAGAAAGCTGTACATTTTTCCGCATAAATTTCCCAATTGCTTTAGTGGACAAGCCGAAGCAATGCGTTCTAGAGTTCCCAACTCACCAAAAGCATGCCAGTTCGCTATCAGCGCATTTCCCTGCAGGGTACGTGGCAGTTGTGTGCATACTTTTAGTCGTGTATGTGAGAAAATATTTAGTGCGCAAATTCTTTTATTACCACTTCCATATGGCTTTTCATGCTGTTACCCACACTCGTAACTACCTTCTGTTGCACTATGCATTTTTCCATTAATTTCATTGCTGCTATTGCGTTAGTTTTGTTGCCATTGTTTGCACAATTTTATATCTTTTCTGCTCCTCAATACAACTTCGAGTAATGCCACGTTTCGCACACATTTTGGCCACTGCAAACTCATCTGGGTATTAAATTCGAAAAACTCGGCCTCCCCTCGCCGCGCTCGGTCTCACCACTCCACTGCTTCTACGCACCAATCAACTATATTTATTGGCGCACAGAACTCAACCTTTTTCATATCTATTCTCTTTTCAGCCGCCAAATGTGGCACTTTTTTCTTCCTATATGTTTATTATCACTATTTTTTGCAGGATTTTTGCTTCTCATCTGACAGCGCCATTTGTTTGTGTTTGATATAAAGTCGCACATAAACGATTTATTAGTAGTAAAATGTTGCTTTTGTTTTCTTGATTTGTTGATTTGTTGCTAAATTGCTGTTGCCAATTGCTGGTGATGTTGTTTTTAGCTTACAACACACAACAACAACAACAACAACTACAACTGCATGCAAGTACAAATTCGTAGGTATAAATACGGACATTGATATTTCGTAATACTATGACAATTGCTTCGCTTTGAATTTGTTGTTGTCATCGTTTCGGTGATACAAAATTCCCAATGCCATAAATCTTTAATGGAAAATCTGTAAAAAGACATGCAATGCATTTGCCGTTTTCATTTATTACAATACGAGTACACCGCACTGTGCACTCGTAAATACTATTTGTACCGCATTAATTTTACTTCTTTCCCATTCGCTTCATTTTGTTTCTTCATTTACTGTTTTTGTTATTGGCTTTGTTTTTTCGTCAGCCATAAAATGTGCCAAATCCAACTAACCATTCGTCTTCTATGGAAATTCGTTACTCGAGGCAACTGAATATTTTTTACCTAAATTGTTTAGTTTTCATTGGCTACTAAATTTTTTGACTTACACTTTTCCATGGCCTTACTTGGCTGGGTGGTAGAAGACAAATGAGTTGAGTCTACCAATGGCAACGGGAATTGTTTCAGTTTTTGAATTTGCACAATTTATTACACTTGGACTAATCAATTAATTTGACCTAAAAAAATATTTAATTTCAACTAAACGACATTTCAAGGAGTTTGCAATAGTGGCTGATGCGTCGCAAGTGAACAGATTTTCTTGCCAATTCCCCGGACAAGCGAAGATATTAGAGGTTTTATAAAGCTGAAGGGGTAAGGAAGATATTTTACAGAGCCAAGAGACACCGTATCGTAGGCCATGAAACGATGAGCTGTATGAGCTTTACAACGACACAGACATAGCGTAGCGATGCGGCATCAGCAGGTGTTGGGAAAGATGCAGATGGTGAAGAAGGACTTTGCTTCACTTGGTGCGTCCAACTGGCGTCGTTTAGTACGAGAAGGAAACGATTGGCGCGTTTTGTTAAACTCGGCCAAACTCGCTTAAGCGGTTAACGCGCCTAATCAAGACGAAGAAGCTGTATATGTAGCAACTTGGATAGACTCAGTGACCAGCTGCTTTAATAAAGGTCGCCATATAACTTTACGGAATTAAAAATGCTATAAAAAAGAAACTACTCAATATTTTTCCAAACTGTTTTTTTTATTTTGAAGTACAATCCTTCTGGTTAATGATGGAACACAACTTCATTCATATCGCTGTCTCGGCTAGCATACCGAGGTCTTTATGCAAAATTCGTCTCAATTATGTCTCCGAAATGTCCAATTGTTGAGAACGACGGTGAACTGATGTTCCTGGTGATTCACGAAGACTCTCGGCCACAGCAGCAATATTTTCGGTCACGCCTTGGTTTGTCAATAAGCAACCCAGTTTCTCTTACTTTTTTCGCAAAGTAACGCACATACGCTTCATTTGGTGCTTTTCTTCTTCCCATTGCCGTACGTAATTTCCGTAAAACATTCTGCAACATTACCATGATTTTCAAAGTAATGTCGCAATATTTCCCAGCGTTCTTTGAGCGTATACACAACCATTTTCGTTCAGCGGAAGAATAAAACTAATTTTCTGTCAAATCAGATGGCAGCTAAGTGTTACCATTCTTCAAATAATACCTAGTTCAAATCCGTAACGATAGATGGCGAGCCCTGTATTACTATACTTTTTTATATATCTTTGCTTCCGCCTTCCTTTAACTTTTACGTTAGCCTGCAGCGTTAGGCTCGATTATCAATCCCCGGCTGTTGTTGCGGTTTCGCGATAATTAGTTTCGGGTAGGAGATTGTCGGCCTCGAGACCCTAGTCCGTCTCCGGACGGTGTTCACCTTTGCTTTCCTTGCTTTCGAGTACCGAGAAGCTCGGCCAAACTCCCAAAAAGGGTGTAAGCGCCAATTATATTAGCACATAAAACGAGTACCGATGCTCGGGCCGTCATAGAGAAGAGAGAGAACATAGCAAAAGGAAACGAAACCGTAAGATTTCGGCATATTGCTTGGCTATTGACATATTTATTGACGGGAAAGAGCTACCGTATTAAATAAGTTGATAAAAGTTAAGAGGAAAGAGTAAAGGCGATAGTTGCTACGCGTATTTCTCTCAAGCTCAGAAGAGCAACCGCTACCAATCTGACATAACCAAAGGGCCAGGAGCCAGAGACCCAAAATTCCGTATAGAGTTTCTCTAGACACTCCCAACTCAACTCAAGTTTTTAAAGGCACTTCGCTGCATTTTTAAACTAATTCGAACTCACTCTTCGTACAGTCACTTGAATGCTGAATGGAGTGACGAAAATGGAGTTCGGTAGTCAGTCTTTAATGCATTACAAATTTCATTGAAGTAAGGGAGCGAAATGCAAATATTGTGGCACGAAATGGCAAAACGCAATTGTATGCAACTCAATGAGCCACAAGTTGCAAGATAGTGGTATAGCGGGTGTTGACATATTATATTTGCATTTATTCACATGTAAACGGAAATGTGCACCAAATAGACATATAAATATTTACCATACCACACACACTTACATGCATACGTATTGTTGCACAATAAATTTGTAATTCAATGTTGAGCGAAGTAAACTTTAAAATTAGAATTCATTATTCATGCAGCCACAACTTTTGCCTGCACCGGCATTTGCACACTACCACCCACCACCTACCATTGCATGGAGCACGCAGCGAAAGGACAACTCGACTCGTTGAAATTCGTGTCAGGCGAACTCAAGTCAGCAGTGGGACGGATGGCGGGAAACTCAAAGTAAGTAGCAGTAAAAGCGTTGACATTTCGAAGTAGAAATGACGGCGCATTTAAGCGTGAAATGCCTGCGAGTGTCTAAACAAAAGCAGCATCAACAAAAATAACAACAACAACCACTATAGGGATCACAAACAGTAATAACATTGTAATAGGAAAAACTGCGCACCCAACCAAAAGAAACTGAAACCCATACAGCAGCAAAAAACAACGACAAAATACGAAAAAACTAACGAGGACAAGTGACTAGAAATGTGAAATGAAAAGTAATAAAAAGAAAAAGAGAAAATGGTGCACAAATCGTGCGAACACTAAAGCCGCCGCAGATACAAAAAATCAACGGATGAGTAAATGAAGAAGTGTTGTAATATTACATAAAGAAAGAAGTGAAATGAAATGAAATGAAATGAAGATGAGAAACTACGCCACGCTGCTTGATATGGTAAGCTGTATGATTGCCAAGAAATTCCGCAAGGATATAAGGCTGCCTTTTGGCATATAATATAAGCAGGCAAGTCCGCATTTGAAATGAAGATGGCGGTAATACGCGCGCTGAAGTAGTTCATAGCAGTACCTTGGTGCCACAATGCCACAGCGTCGCAACGCCACAACGCCTCGTGCCGACGTGCTTGCAAAGTGGTCGTTGACAAGCGGCAGCAAGACACACTTCAGGCGCGCAAGTAGGATTGTGTCAAGTATTGTAATATCCTTGCACTTGACAACGAGCCCAGCGCGGCAGTGGAGCCAGAGCGGTACGGGTACAACAGGAACAACAAGTACAACTGTAATGAATAGAAGTTATGCAAACAATGTTGAAGTGGCTCGGACTGGAGGTCCATATTTTATCGCAGCAACTTTTAACTTATATTTGTTATTTAGATATTCGCCGATTTAGTATAAAGTGACACTTGGCTGTGCGCACAGCAGGGGTGGGCCGACGTTGTATGGTTGGACCAGCCATAATGATGTCAAATGTCAAATGTCAACTGTGTTGCACGAACTGACAGTTTAAATAATATTTGAAGTTTTCTACAAACAACAAATTTTCATTTGTGCATTTGTTTGATCTCAGCTGTCTTGTGTTGAAATTGCGATTGTAATATTCCCAGTGAAGTTTTGGAGTAAAAATTGCCTTAGTTGTATTTGCATAGATGTAAAAGTAAATGAAGGAGACGAGGGTGGCTAATCGCAACGGAGGCTTCTCTTGAAGTTTGAGCAGAGTCCATTAGACTGTTTTATTAATCAAAGAGGCAAGCGACTAAAAAATTGGTTTTCGCTGGGCTGCTGCATAGCTCCAAACCATTATCGGTCAAGCTATACTTAAAAATAAAAAATTAATAAATATTTGGCGGGTACACTTCTGTTAGGTTTTCGGTCTAGCTCCTCCTCCTATTTGTGTGTGTATTGATGTTCTTCTACAAATGAGAGGACCTACAGTTTTAAGCCGACTCCGAATGGCAAATGGTTTTTATGAGAAACTTTTTCATGGCAGAAATACACTCGGAGGTTTTCTATTGTCTGCCGAGGGGCTATCGCTATTAGAAAAAACGTTTTATATTATTTGATGTTGAATCACAGAGATTCGAACCTATGCACTCCCGAATGGAACCATACGCCATCCATACGGCTATGGCGGCCACCACTTACACCGCGTTACACACATTCTGTCCTATGAACCAAATATACTTTTTCGGAAAGGGGATAAGAAATAAAAATACACGTGTGTCGGCGATTTTCATGTACACGTCACAATTTTTGTTTTTTTTGTATTTTATAACTTTAAACGAGCAATTCTTGTATGCATATCTGTATAGCCACATGATCTCAGCATTAGCTTAACGGATTTGAATGGAACTGGGCACACAGATAGTGTATCACATTTCTAGACTTTTCATCTAGGTGTTGCCACTGACAATGTTTCACAGGGTTGTCACCTGTCCAAAATTAAAAAAAAAATTCCATGAGATATGCCGATGTGGGTATCAAAACTCGCCCTCACTATCCAGTTTTTTAACAAAATTTGATACGACACCGAGCTTAATGTGTAGTGATGGCAAAATGATTTGAGATGGCTGCACTAAAGGTAGATTTTCTATACTTTCTACGCCTACTTTGTAGCATGTTCGCGTAATGTTCAGTGTTCATGTTCAGTGTAATGCTGATCTCTTTTGCGACCTTCCCATGTACACAAAAAGCACTGGTGGGTTGGAAATCCACTCTTAACACCCATGAGTAATCCGACCACTTTCATGTCGCAGCGTATTTTCCAATTATGCTCTTGGTAGTTTATCAGCTGTAATATTAATTCCATACCTTCGTATGTTTCTTTGAGGTTGGTGGCATATGCGATCGGGACAGCTGGATGTTTGTTACCGATATGAAGCATCACTACTTTAAGGCTGTTGACCGATGCATCGATGAAAAGTCGCCACTCCTCTGAAATATGAGGGTAACCAATTTTTTCAAACATCGAATCAATATCACAACAATAAGCCAGGTTTTTTCCCGATCTTCGTGCAATTTAAAAAATTCGTCATATGGAATACTGCTACGTCGATCACGAGCGGCTGTTATTTTAAAATCAGCTTCCACTATATTCCACTGCTTAAAGCGTGATGCAAAGAGTTCGGCTGTTCTCTTTGAAAAATTTCCTTCTCGTTCAGGGTCATTGAAGTCGGCTTGCGTTACTAAATGCGGCACTACAGTCCCAAGTTCACTGGGTGTTGGTACAAATTCCGATACTTCTGGTTCCCCGCATCTCGCATTCGATGCAAGAAATGTTGATAGCATTGTTGGTGCTACTGTTGGTTCTCCATCCCTTAATTCGGGAACATCATCAAAAATCTCCATTGAAGCCGCTATACGTTCTTCTGGTGAGTATAGAACCGCTGAAATAACCGATTCTACATTAGCGTAGTGAATTAGCGAAAAAAATGCTGTCATATTCCGCTCGTTAGCATTTAAATTTCGAAGAAAAAAGGACCAGAAGAAGGAAAGGTTTGAGCAAACTGGCGCTTTTTTAGAGTGTAGAGACATCTGCTTAGCCTGCTGTGTATTCCATCTCTAGAAATCTGGCAATTTCGTTTAGTTAAGAAGAAAATGAAAGAAAGAAGCCGCAGTAAGAAAGAAGAAGAAAATGCTTCGCTAGAATCGAGTCACAACTCTAAAAATATTAGCTGTAAGCTCTTCAGTTGAGTGAGTTTTGTGATAAAAAATTTGGCGAGTTAATACGAACACGTCCGGGCAGGTTTGAGAGTGTTTTTGAGTGTTACTTAGATGGCGAGCTTGTGCCGCCGCCGTAGCCGAATAAGTTGGTGCGTTTTACCTTTACCAAACCTGGACAAACCAAAATTGTAGACACATTTTTTTCAGAGTATTTCTCTAAGCCCGATTTCTTCAATAATTTTTAATACAATGACGAAAGTGTTTCCATTATCACCAAGCCGTTTCTATACCTGTTTCGCTCAGCCATTAATCAGCGCTTAGCATTGGGTTAATACTCTTAACTAACAGGCTGAGGTGTGGATTTTAGACGCGTTTTACGACAAGCCTCCGTTTCAAAGGACAAACTCTAACCGAAAAACATAGGTAGTTTATCTATTACGAAAAAAGTAACTATCTAATAAAAAAGATAACTAAATAAAAATATTGCGTATATGAATTGTTAAAGGAAGAAGAAATATTATGAGCAAAAAATGGAGCCGCTGGAGTTGGCGACAATGTATACGTATTTACCAAAAATGGACCAGGTAGTTCGTACTATGAAAGAAATGTTCAGAAAAATTGTATTTATGGGTAAACTTGGGCATATACAGATGCATGTAAAAAATACGTGGAAATGTTTTTGCAAAAAAAAGGAGCTGCAAATGAGCTCTTTAATCGAGTCGATTTCTTTAAACCCCTACTTGACCGATTCCGAGGCGTTTCAAGCATTTCTTCATGGTCTTGAATGCGCTGAGAAAGAAAAGTTGGAGTCATAAATATAGCAAGAGCGTTTGGAGATAAGAAAATTCTTGTTTCTCGGTTAACACGAAAGGCCGAGGTGGCTTTTAATGCAAACCCACCAAACCTAACGTAATCGAGGCGCCGCACAATGGGCAGTTTTGGACAAATTTAGTTAAAAAATCCAAAAGAAGGTAATCTTTGGCTGATTTTAATATTTTTTTTTTTAATTGCTCGTAAATAAATGATTTTGTAAGAGATTGTCTGCAGCCGAATTTGAATTTTTTTTTATTATATCAAAACACGCCCTTGAAAAATTTTTTAAAGGCTTTAAAAATAAAAAAGTCATAAGTATTCCTTTTCTTGTTTTAGTTCTATTTTCCAATACCCCAAAATGGGTGAAATCATCGCCAAATACCTAAAAACTTAAAAACTAATTTTTTTTCAAGGATAAACCTAGAATATTCACCAGAAAAAATGAAAACAAAATTAGATGAGAGTTTTCGGTGTTATTGAATCCGAATTTGTTTGGACACCATTTCTTTGCGAAAATCCTCCTTTTGGCCCATTACTCCTATTCAAAGATTTTCCAAAAGTACCAGAGCACTCGAGTTGCTGTACATACCTCCCATCTCTCAGTTTGTACAGACAAAGTTACAAACTTCTTAGACCAACGAATCACAATCGCTGAGAGAGCATTAAATTTAATAAAAAATCTGAATTAATGAATACGTTCGATAAAATTAATAACTTCAGTATTTGTGCATTTTGAGTATGACCGAATACGTGAAGTTACAGAAATGTACACGTTTAATGCATACTACACACATACTAGTGCGCTCATATATCAACTCTCAGTTGACACAAATAAAACACGAAGCCAGAAGCTTGCAATAGGCCTTCAGGCTTGGCACAATTTTTCGGTGATTTTTTGTCATTTTTTCACTTTTTTTATTCAAGCTTAAAATTGATGAGTTCTTCAAATATTGATGAACAGCTATAGTGGTTGCCGCTGACGTTGCTTTTTTGATTTATGACGATGGTTTGTATTTTAAGTTTTTCATTTTGCATGTAAAGTAAGTCTCCATTAAGATTGCCATTTGTATTACTCTCCACTGCGGGTTGTCCTCAGACTTATCAAAAACGACAAAAACGACAAAAACTGCTTATTTCCCATTTTTTATAAGCGCAATTCCTCGATATAACTTTACCTCCACGCTTGATGCTTTTAAATAAATCAACAGCTGAATTGGCCGCTTCGAAATTGGAAGCACCAAAAAAAAACACGCCTTAAAAGAAATAAGGAAAATAAACCACGAAAATCATTACGCTGCTGCCAAAACCATCAGCATCCTTAAACAGCAACACTTCATGCGCAAGTTGTGACAATTCTGTTTATAGAACGAATATCGGTGACTGCGGAAATATGCTGCTGACGATGATACGCCACCACTATCGTGAGGCCGTGCAGCAGCACAGCAGTGCAAGGCAGCATGAATCATACGCCAGCAGCCGCAAATTGACAATGACATTTGACATATTCGCCGCTGATGATGGCACAGAGTGCCACACCCACTGCCAAAGTGAGCAAACATGAAACACATACACATACATACGTGCACATATTTTCAGCACGACATCAGCGCACCAGCCGTATCGTACAAGTAAATGTCAAGACGCACATCCTTGTTATCAACTCCAACGCGCCATTTGAGTTCCCTGGCATTGCTGTGTCTGCAAGTTTGTGTTGCAGCAACTTCAATTCGTCGCTCAAACCACAGCAACGCCGCGAAAGATGAGTTGGTATGAGCGTGTGTGTGTGTGTGTGTGTGTGCTTGTTTGAACGGAAATTGATGTACCTTTTTCAATTTTCGCACACGGAAATGTAATACGCACAGTAATTTAAAAGTATTTTCATTTGTACAGCACACAACCACATACACCCATGTGTGTGTGCGTATACCCGCACTGGTACTACTACCCTGTTAGCTGCTTGCCTCTTGCCGCTTTCTCGCCATTTCAAGTAAGCTTTACTCAAGCGTGTATTTTGTGGCAGATATTTTTATTGATTGCCACTTTAATATACCAAAATGTGACTCCTTGTTTTTGCATTAATAATGTAGATATATCTGTCTATATGTATGCATGTATGATTGTGTATATATCCTTTAACTACGCCCATATGGCGTTCTGCGGTGTTTTGCTACTTGCCACTACGCCTCACCACAGCCAGCTAATGCAATACGTCAACCTCTCTTATTTCGCCTATCGAATTTGTCTTTATGTTTTTTGTTTTGTATTTTATTGTTTTTCGTTTCGTTTCGACTTGTAATCTCCTGCTGGATTGGCATAAATCTGTCAGTCTAAGGTTTCATCGAAATTTGTTTGACTTTTTCTTCGCCGCCGCCTTCGTTTCCATTCTTATGTTGCTCTATTTATTCTAATGAACTGTTTTCAATCAGCTTAAGCCACGAATTTCTGTCTTCTTTGCACTAAAATTACTTAAAGGGGTAGCAAATGACGTCGCTTCTTACAATATTGACAGGCAGATCCTGTCTAACGACCGAAAATCCTACAGGAAATTCAAATCTATGGAGCTTACGCTCCAGGTTGCTTCTGTAAGACAAGACTCTCGGTGCCAAGAAGGACTATTGATTTCCATCCGCTAACTTAGTTGCTTAGACCACTTGGATCTTTTTAAGACGGTAACTAGTCCCTCCAGTGAGACATTTTGCAAATTTCCCAGGTCTTTAAATCGCCAAGATATTTGAAGTGGAGGACATTCACTGAAGAGGTGTTGTTCCGACTCAATTTCTTCTTCATCTTCAGAGCTCCAGCAGAAGTTATTGTGAGGTACACCCATTCTACTGGCTAAGGTGCCAATAGTACAGTGGCCCGCTATAATACCTCTGAGGACTCTGGTAGGTGATTTCTTGAATACAAACAGACATTTGTCCTTTTAATATTCAGTTATGGCCAGAGCGTTTTGGAGACCCTGAATTTGGTAGTCAGAGACCCCCTTCTTTTGGTGTCCGCGATTACGCTCAGGACAATCGCAACGTATAATTCGTTCAGAGAAATGCGTGTGTCGTCTACCACTCGCTGAAGGTCTAGTTTAGAAGCTTTCCTTACACACTCACTCACTCTTTCATTTTCCTCCACTCCAGATTAGCCGGGGACCCAACAAAGTGTGGTGTTGTGTTGTTGGATAAGCGAGAACGACCTCCTGCATCCTTTGACATATCGCACCCTAAATACAAAAGGGTCACAACTTAAAATGTATCTTCTGCTCAAATATGAACGAGACATTATCAGAAAAACGGTCCGCGGATGACATATGGCAAAAATAAATTTTTTTATTTTTGGTAGGACTGTTATAAGCTTACATGGCAAATTTCAGCGTGATATGTCACATAGCTTGTTTTCTGTGCTACTGTAAACAAGTCAAGCTCGTGTGGAAAATTTTGAGTTGTGACCCTTTTGTATTTAGGGTGCGATATCATTTATTGAGAAATACTCCAGTGTAAATTATTTCATATTAATCGAGGCTATAAGTAGTGAAATAAAATAACTAGTAGTAAAGCTTAGAGCTACTCAATTATGGACAAGGCTGAGTTAGGGCGGGAAATCGAGTAGCGTCGTCTATACCAAAGTTATAACGCTTCTCTTCATATTTCCCCGTTGGTGTTATTCTGCGTAACTGAGGTGGTGGCATTCTTCCAAGTGTGATCAGTTCAAAGGTATCGGATTTAAATTTAAAAAAATAACGAGAATTCAAGTTGATTGGACAGTCTTATTTTGTTTTGTGTTTTGTTTTAAAGATAACCCCTTTCAAATGTTGGCCGCAGTTTCGCCGTAATTAGGCCAACCCACCAATTTTGACTGACTCGCTGGAGGACTTCAGTCGGTATCTCCTAAATAACTTTAGTAATGTTCGCTTCCAATGTCTCAATCGAAGCTGGTTCATCTACAAAGCATTTAGACTTTATATATCCCGACCACGATTTTGGTGACCAATCCACTGATTCGAGACGAGAGATGAATTGCCCGTCGCAACGACGACTCAGCTAAGCCATTGTTTCACGAGCTGTAGGCCAAGTAGCGCCGTCTTGTTAGAAGCAAATGTTGGGCTTCAATTTTCTGCGTAAAAAAGTCGTTTCTCATGGCGCGATAGCGTTCGCCATTCACTGTTACATTGACGCCAGACTCGTCTTTGAAGAAATATGGGCCGATGATTCCTCCTGCCCATAGGCCTAACTAAACGGATGCTTGCAATAGATTTAATGGTTGTTCTTGAATGGATTCGGGATGCTCTTCAGCTCAAATATGGCAATTTTGTTTATTGACGTAGCCATCAAGCCAAAAATGCGCCTTATTATGTACACCATAAGTTGGCCTGAGCGCGCGATCAACATTTTTCACAAAGCGTCGGTTTTCGTGATACTATTGAACGATTTGTCAACGTTGTTGAGGCGTAAGTCTTTTCAAGATGAAATGTTAATGAATACTGAAAAAAATATGTATTTAGTTTGACAGTAGTCACGCGTAATCTGTCGAAAAAACCCTATTGGAAAAAGTACCTCCAATGATTACCCTTTACATATAAATATATCATAATTTAGAATTATTTTTTGAACAAATAGAAACTTTATAGCTTTTCTACTGTTGACGTTTTAATAAAATCTTTTCGGTTTATGTTTTAATTGAAGTTTTCGTTTATACTGTTTCTAGCTATTATTTTAACCCAGGCGAAGTGGCGTCGAAATGCACATTTGCTTCTTACTCCGCTACTCGCTGCCTTCTCTTCACTATGCTTGAGACGCTGTGCAAAAACTTGCCTTTAAATATTATTATTAGCATTTTTTAAACATAGCCACGGAATGGCTGCACTCAAAGCAACAGCAGTATTTTCGCTTATGTTTCATATTTCCGCCTTATCAGCAAACATAACTGAACTTAAGTTTTAACGATTGTCATTTCTTGAAAAAACTTCATTACATTTAAATTAAATTAGAACGCCAAGAGCGTTCAAAATTTATCTAACGCAATAAACTTTTACTGCAAAACCGTAAGCCTTTGCCACATACATAAATACACACATACACACACACATGCATATCTCATTCAGCTCTTATGTGCGTACGGATATGTGCGCATTGTTTTATGCCCCCTGAAGGAAGAATAAAACTAAATTGATTGAACGGTGGGCATTAGAGATGGGATTGAGATAGGATATTGCAATATTTTTGGCCATTTTTGGCCCTTTTTGGCCATGTTTAATAGAATTATTAATAGGATAAGGGGTAGCGCTTGAACTTAAACTTAGGCATAATAACCACGTGCATACGTACCACACACATACGTGTGCATACATGCATACAAAGCTGAAAACTTACTAATACATGCACATGTATTTGAATGTTTAAACCTCCAGTCCTTTGTCAGCAGCATTTGTGTTAAGCTCTCCGTTGTTATTCGGCTCATTTTTCAACCAGTTTAATAACTCCAAAGAGAATTTATGGTAATCAAAGTTTATAACCATGGCTACCCTCATTTGTTAGCTACGATCGCAAAGCGACCAATAGAAGTTACATAACGCACAAATGTCACAGAAGTGCTTAGGTATTTGTGTACAAATGCCCAATTGAGTTGTTGTTGTTTCCAGGAGTATATGAAAGCCAGTAAAATATTGTCAAACTTCAGGCAAGTAATCATGTAATGAAATTAGTTCATTTTACATAAAGTGCCAATATTACACAGCAAGCACAACAACAAAAGCAGCAACAAACTACGAAGGATTTCGGTTAGGCCAAAAAGTTGTATAAATTTCCTTGCATAAAAACCAAAAACTAACGGAATACCAGAAGATAGAAGTCCACAGACCACAACGACTTTGAATATGTCACACAATTTCAACCCATTGCAAGCCTCGTCTAGGTCGTTGAATGCACAAAATTACATATCAAGGCATGTACCCACACACACGAAATTATTTAGCGCTTAGTTTCTTGGTCTGCCACAGGAAAATGTGTCATTTGTGGTGAGTGTCAAACCTCTCACCAACCTTCACTTTGATAAGTGCGGGGGTGCAGACACAGGATGGGGCTTAACCTCATCTGTATACAGGAACAGCGTTATTTTTAGCTACACAGTAGCTTCGTAAATTCTTGCAGTAGTTTTTTTCGTTTTTTCAAGACGCCCTACCAAGCCTTGTTTAAGTGTTCCAATAGGTCTTGTGATCGAGGCCCTTTAAAGCTTATTTGAAGATAGCTGCTATTTGGATTGGACCGCACCAGAGGTCAGGAGGCTTTGTTGAGCAACTTCAAGTGGGCATATACAGAGGTGGCTAGTAGAGTCAAGGAAGTACCTTCAGTGATGCCACCCACAGCATAGCAAAGACCTAAGCTGCAATAAACAGCAACTGCGGAAGTAGCTAAGAATACTACGACCGGAACTGTTAAAAGTCAAGGTATCTTGGCGAAGCAAACAAAAAATACACCGCTGAAATGAGCAACCAGCCACTTCCATAAAGAGAATCACCCAAGATAGTTGTGCCACAGAATAGCTCTGTAATCCGAATATTAAAAAAAACGTCTACAACACCCATATGGAGAGAAGGCAGAGACGGCGAAGCACGTTTTGTGTATCTGCCCG
This sequence comes from Anastrepha fraterculus, assembly GCA_037575425.1. Classification (NCBI taxonomy): domain Eukaryota; kingdom Metazoa; phylum Arthropoda; class Insecta; order Diptera; family Tephritidae; genus Anastrepha; species Anastrepha fraterculus. The sequence goes on along the minus strand of JAYXIM010008368.1, from coordinate 44,653 downwards.
GCGAGGCTGGAGGTCTTTGGCACTGATGTGTTAAGAAGCGACCACCTTTACTCCTTGCACCACAAGATCTACTCAGATTTCGTTGCAGGTCGGGTGGATTGCACGATAATTAAAAAAGGAACCCGAGTGCAGCAAAATGAACTTAATGTTGTCTGAATGCTGTACTTCCTAGTTTGTCCCAACAAAAATAAATAAATAAAAATGAAATAAAAAATACACGAAACCTAAATTAATTATTAAGAAAAGTAAAATCGATGGAACGAAGAAATTATAAGGGCAACGTTATTTTCTTTGAAATAAACAAATAAAGATCTTGAGGTAGTTTAAGGCTTAGTAATTTGTAATGGATCCTCCGTTGATTATAAATTGTGGACGTCGTCGAGGTTGATTAAGTTTTTATAATATTTTGATAGATTTCTGACCAATCGACATTAATCGAACTTCTAAGACTTTTAGCACTATCTAGCAAGCATGTCCTAAATAATAAAAGAAGAAGAAGAACTGTCTTCCAGTTTGGAAACCGGTTGAGAAAGTATTGCCCATACATATTCGTTCAAGTCATTCAAGGTCAAGGCTGCAGTCAGGCCATTCTAAAATTGTTATCTTTTTTCGCTGCCAAACACTCTTTCGTTGCTTGGAACCATGAAAGGCTGCGTTGTCATGCTGGAAAATCCACTCTTTATTATAATTATCTCCAAAAATGTAATAACTATTTCGCCTAGAATTACTATTTGTGGATATGAAACATAAAGTCGTCCAAACCATAACAGAAACCCTTTCGAAATTAAGAGTCCTTCTCTCCTCATTTTTCTTAACGCTTGTCAAACCTTTCCATCGGAAAAAAATAGTCTTTCCACCCAAAATTGGTACTTTTCTGCAAATGTCAATCTGACCTGTTAGTGTCGTGTGATTAACTTAGGCTTGGGTACTGGTTTTACATATTCGATACTGGAATCCGCCTGCAAAATTTGACGCACGACGTGTAGTAAATTCCAAATTAATGGTGCGTTTTATTTCAGCAGGTCTATTTGATTTATTTTTAGCTAAACATTTGACTTCCCATACACCTATAGCGCGTATGTTTTGATTTTCTTACACTTGTCTTCGTACATCCGTACTTCTTTTTCAAGTGGAACTAATGCAACCACAGTTTTGCTACTTTTTAATTTTGATGCAATCTTTTGCCTTTCCTAAGGCCTTTCCCTCTCATAGCTGAAATTTGTCCCTGATCAAATTCAGACAAAACTTTTCCGCGCGGCATATTTTTTGTTTCTAAACCAAAACAACCACAAAGTATGAGTTCGAGAAAAGCAAACCAAAGCACGTATAATAAAATAATTTTAAGGTAATAACTTGCATTCGAAGCTTTTAAATTAAAACCGAACGATTTTGGTATTTTAATTATTTCGTTTTGCACAGAAGAAGAATTTGTGTGTTACTAAAATACCAGCATTAAAGGCGGCATAATTCCTTTGCTGAATAATTTCTATTATTTCTTTAGTAGATATCACCATAATCATCTTAGTCTTTTTCGTGCGGTGCATGTAAGAACTCAGTAATTCAGTTTAAAAACTGAGTTTCTGCAAAATTTTAATTCAAACTAAAAATCTATGTCTGCGTCATGCGAGCGTTGCTTTACTAAGTAATTAATTTAATTTGAAATTAATGCTCAAATAACAATCGTGGAGTTGTTATTGTTCCAACCAAATAATATATGTAGACAATAGTTGTTTTTAATAATTATAATAACTCAGCTTTATATAATAATGCAGAAACAATTGAAATACGAGCAGAAATACGCGCATTTCTGGCATAGCAGCAGAAATCAAAATTAATTAAAATTTCATAAATTCTACTGAAATGGCTTGAAATGCAATGTATGCAATTATTTCCATTACGTATGTTTTTAATCTGCCATGACCGGTAGGGAATTAATTTCATTTGTGCACAGAACTACACCCATTTGGATCGGTACTAGAAGGCAACTAGTCCCTAGGTAATGCTTTCCGCATGTAAATTTCACATGTTTGTGCTAGTGTACTAAGAAAATGAAATAAATTAGAAATTAGTAATTGACTGAAAGTCCTTCTTTTTCTTCTAATTTGGCGCTGTAGCCGCCTCAGCGATTTTGGCCGCGTAAGCCTATTCTACTTCTCTGATCAAATAGATGTTGATGAAAAACGCTATTAGCCCGACTCTGCACTGAAACTCACCAAGAGGTTTTTCTTAGTCCATTTTCTCCTGTAATGAGTAAAAGTTTTGTATGAATTTCCAAGAATTTTTTCTCTTTTCTCTTTCCTGTTATCACAAACGAACTTTGAAAAACACGAACTTTGTTTTGGGAAGACTGTAAATATCACAGCTGCAAAAATTCGCCTTTTCATATGAATTTTATTTCATCAATGTGTGAGAAAGCTGTACCTACACAAAAATGCAAGAATTAAAACTTTTCATCAGAAACCCATGCGCAAAATTGTTTTAAGTCAAAAACTACAAACAAAAGTTAACTTGAGTTTCTTGTAAATATATGAAAGAAAATCCAGGAATCACGAGAAGATTTATAAAAGCAGCACAGAGGAGGTTAGCAATAAAAATGGAATGTTTTCACAATAAAATTGTATATAAAAGAAATGCAATAAGGAAAATTCATAGCTTCAGTTATTCAAATTTTGTGTGCACTTTTCATAGAAACTACTTGAAGTTATAGAAATTTCTTATATTTACATATTTTGGTCTGCTTCTAAGAGATGAGGCCATTGGGATGAAGCCAAAGGTGTTACTTCTGCGCTATCGCTAAATTGGGAGACAACTTATTTCTTATTGCTTTCTCTTCACTCCGGGTTGAGAACGCTTTAAAATTACACAATGCAGGTGCACAGGAAGACACTTCTCTCGAGAAAAAATAAATCTGGAAGAATATAACTCTTCGAGAATATTGTGAAGCTACATTATTTTTCATTTCATGCTTTCAACCAATGCCATTACGCCTACGTATAACCTACTCCACCACCTTCAGGGCAGAATGAATCTCTTTAGGATATATCGTAGACGTGTTCAAGCTCAACTTATATTGTATTGTATAAGGTGGTCTTCAAGCAACATATCGGTTTCTGATGGAGCTGGTGTTATTGCTCAATCTAATCTTAATAGAAAAGTTGTGAGTGGGCACCAAATTCAGGTAGCTGAAATCGCAGCATATAGCAAAATCCCTTTGAAGTTGTGGAAAGTGGTCCCAAAACGCGCCAAAAGACTCTTTGCTTTGATTATTGTTGTTGGCCCGTTGGTGTGTCGTTTACCTTGCCTGATGCTTAAATGCACGAAAAGCGTTCACCACGCCTGAGCAAGTGGCGAATGGATGAAGCAACTGCTCTAAATAAAAATATGGGGGCAGCGATGGAAAGGAGCTGCTAAAAACTAAAATTGTTCGGAAGCACTTAATTATTAATGATGATGATTTAAATTATTATTTTTTTGTAATCTACTATTTAAATATGTAAGCTATTTTTAAGGTCAATCATTGTAAAAATAACTTATGGTTGTATGTCGACCTCAAATAAAATAAATAGTGAATATTAGTTAGTTCGCGCTCAATGAGGGCAGCTTTTGTTGCTTCAACTCGTTACTTGTGATGCTCGTGGTCTGTCAACCCCTTGGCGTACTCGTTCTACTTTTTAGGTATTTAAAAGAAAATCGTTCATCTAGTACCACGCCGAGGCCTTTAACCTCGCTTACACACCTAAGGGCATTCTTAGCCGGGCAGTAACTGGAAGGAAAAACGTAAAGTATCATCCATTAAGTCACATGGAATCATTTTCTGAAGCTCAATTCACCACAAATGAAGCTTGTCTAGGCTATTTTAAAGACTAAATTTTATTGAAAATCTTTGCCATCAGCTCCGAGCTAACGAAAAAGGTATGTGAGCGAAGGCAGCTAACATTCCCCAGCACATCACAGCGTAAAAGCAAAGTATATATGTATATCGTGGGGAAGAAGAAGCAATGCGAACGAGTCAGGATTCTAAATTCACTAAAAGCACATTCACTAGAATCCGCTAGTGAATTTTACTGCAGGGTAGGGCAACTACGAGCATTCACTGCTACCTACAAATATTTCTATGCTCGCTGCGGTAGATATCGAATTCTAGACATGCGCTTAATTTGGCAAATGCCAATTAATTTGTAAAATGAGTTTGCTATTTGACGAGAAAAAAATTGCTGCAGCAACCTGTTAACGCACACATAGCCAAGCACAAAATGCCTTTGTTTGAGAATTTACCCACCATCATTGGTTTCAGTGATTTGCGCCGTACTATTGTTTGCATTTGCTGGATAGTGACTTCAAAAAAAGAAAGGAAAAACTGCATATTGATAATATTTTATTTCATAAAATTTTTCCCAAATATATGTTTCTCTGGGGTTTTATCGATTTCCGCACTGATAATGGGTTTTTCCACAATTTTTTCCAAAATTTTTTAAGGGGATGTTTTTGTTTAACCCCAACATGCGCTAAACTACCCTCTCAACTCGCCAACTCGCACTTTGACAGCTGTCACATCGTTTCAAAAAATTTGCGGTTTGACGAGCAGCAAGCGACGAACCACAGATGTGCACATTTGCCAACAAATAAATGCGTATGTTATTTAAAAAAAAAAAAAAACGAGAAAAAAAACTTACGAAAAAAATTGAATCGTTAGCCAGTATGAAGTTGAGTATTGAAAAATCGTTCAATTTGAAAATATAATAATGCAATTTAATATGTAATTGAGTGCGTGTGCGTGTGTGAATGCTTCGTGGTTGAATAATCTGCCATACCAGATATGTACACTAGGCTTGTAATGATGCGCAAATATTGACGCTTCGCCGCACACAATACTCACACATGCACAAGCGCTTTCAAGCACACACGACAAGAAATTAACTCAAATTCAAAATTTTTCTATTTAATTTTCTATGGAAAATTTATTTGAAAAGAGGGCCACAAGCCATTCGCTTGGTTGCCTGGTGGTTGTTGTACTTGTTGTTATATGGGAATGCTTTCATTTCCGTTTATTGTTTATTGAAAATGTAATTCTAACCCAATGACATGGCAATGCGAATAACAGCTACAACAACAATGAGCACAGCCATACGTATAAATATCAATGAAATTCCACTTCCCCTTTGCCCTTTCACGCCACTCGCACAGCATCCCGTTTACCTTTCCACCGGCGCGGCGTGGTCCTTGTGTGGCCCCACTTCCTCTCTGCACATCCTGTGGTATTTTTCAATTTATTTGTCTTCCTTGCGCATATCCTGTGTATGTTAGTACTTTTTTTCTATTATTTTTTAGTTTAGTTATTATTACATAAAATTTATTTATTATTAAAATTTTTTTTTTTGCTTTTCATATTTTTTCATTAATTTCTTGTTGATTGTGTGCACACATTATTGTAATATGTTTTACTTTCATATTGTTATTGTTATTGCTTTTGTGCATCATTGTGTCCATTCTGTTCATATTCGTTTCCTCATTCGTTTCTAGTTCATTGGACAATTTTGTGTCATTTCATTTCATTTCATTTGCTTTCATCTCATCTCATTTCGTGCTTTTTTATTATTTTTATTTTTACTTAACACAAGAACGCTGTACCCGTTGCCTGTGCTCCGAATTACAACCAAACTTTACGAAACCCATTTTCAATACTTACTTAACAATGTGCGTAAGTTTGGTTTAATTCGGTGCAAAGACACGGCGGGTCCACGTTTTGGCATATATTTCCAGACCCTAGTCATCAATAGGTATGAAAATTACCCCGTATTAAAGCACGTATCAACAGCTTTCATTTGATACCCATATTGTACATACACAACCAAAGGTTACCCGGGTCCACGTTTTGACCTATATCTTGAGACCCTATCTACCAATAGGTATCCAAACTATACGGAAACCATCTTCAATACCTCCTTAACAATGTGTGTAAGTTTGGTTTAATTCGGTGCAAGGACACGGCGGGTCCACGTTTTGGCATATATTTCGAGACTCTAGTCATCAATAGGTATGAAAATTACCACGTATTAAAGCACTTATCAACAGCTTTTATTTGATACCCATATTGTACATACACAACCAAAGGTTACCCGGGTCCACGTTTTGACCTATATCTCGAGACCCCAGTCACGGAGCGGCATGAAAAATACTCTGTACTAAAGCATTCACCAACAGCTTCAATTTGACATCCGTATTGTACAAAGACATTCTAGGGTCCACGTTTTGGTCTCTCTCTCGAGACCCTAGTCACGGAGCGGCATGAAAAGTACTCTGGACTAAAGCATTCACCAACAGCTTCTATTTAATACCCATATTGTACATACACATCCGAAGGTTACCCGGGTCCACGTTTTGACCTATATCTCGAGCCCTATTTCCAAAATACAATATAATCCGTGTTACTCGTGGATGATGTTGCTTTCGAATGGTGAAAGAATTTTTAAAATCGGTCCAGTAGTTTTTGAGCCTATTCATTACAAACAAACAAAGTTTTCCTCTTTATAATATTAGTATAGATAAGTTTCGCATTGATTTCTGCAATGTTTTTGTTGTCCGTTTTTTTCGACGCATTATTTCCGCATGTTTATTGCTTTGTCATTTGTTTTGACATTTTCTTCAGCGCGACATATTTTTCTGCGGTTTTTTCTATTTCATATAATTTTAGTCCATCTAAGAGTTGCCTGCTTGCTGACTTCATCGGAAATGGGAAAGGTTTCAACATTTCGTCTATTGTTTTTTTGTTTTGTTTTGTATTTGGTCGCTTTGTTTGTTAGAGTTCATGGCACCACATAACAATCACATTTGGCCTTTAGTTGTTTTTGTTATAGACTATTCATATCAATTTTCCATGCTCATATCTCTTTAGTGCCAATCTTCTCGAATTTCCTTGATTTGCTTGGCTAGCGAGCAGTTGGCTGGAGTTAAATCAAGCATGCGGCTTGTTTTGTGATTCTTCAAAGAGCGGGTTGCAGCAGGGGCAAATCGAGGGTTGAAGTTTGTAAAAATAGAAATTTGATTTGATGAAACGCAAACATTAATAAATAAAGTGGTATTCATTTTATCGAACGGTGATGAGGCTCTGTGTAGTTGCTCAACAAGCAACAGCATTTGAGTAGGATATGCGTGGACATCAAGACATGCGAGTTTGCATAGCAGTCCCGGGGAAAATGGCTTTTTCAATGTGTATGGCCTATAATATAAGTATCAGCTAGCCGTGGTATAGCTATCCATTAGCGGGGTAGTAGAAAATTTAACAGAATTTGTGTGCCATTAAGAAACTAATCAGAAAATTTTCATGCGGAACAAAAGAAAAAAAATAAATAAAAATTAATTTATTGAAAATGTTAAAATAAAACAGGAAGTCGATTATAATAAGTTAGGTTATGGGGGCTCACTATTCATGAGCATGTAGAGGAGCCCAGTGCGTTCTGAAGGCCTTTTCCGATATTATTCAAGTTTCCCCTTTTAATTCCCAATGTGTTGAAGTCACTTCTTCTCTAATAAAAAGTGAAATATTGTGAAAGTTCGCATTCTAAGTCTGTCAGACGTCTAACTAAGCACGAATTTAGACATCGATGTCGCATTTTGGCATACCAAGAAAAATTCTAGTTGAAAAATTGAAAGTTTTGATATTGTTTTTTTTTTCTTAATTCGTTAGGAAGTATTTTTTTTTTGTAGTGCGAATCATATTTGGATAATGAAAGTTGTGATGCGTTTATAATTTTGCAAAGGCGTGTATATGAAGAGATATCGTAAAGGTTGGAATTATTAGTGGCTGGGCCGAGTTCAAAAAAATGACAATATTTGTTGCACTAAAAGTGAAACAATAAAAACAACATCGAAGTTAAGTTAGGTTGAAACTGTTGTGCTGTAGGACACATTCAGACTCATAGCCCAATGTGATGTCATGTGGGAACTTATCCTTATCTCTCTTAAAACCAGTGTATACATACTTTTAAAAAATTTTAGAAGATCCCTGGTTTTCATAGAACTGAGTTCTTCCATTTCATTAAAATATTGCCTATCGAAAATAATAAATATATAATATTTCTGGATAGCGCAGAACAATGGCACAGTAGGTGCGATATCATCTCTTCGTCTTACTCATTTTAACAGCTTCTGCAGAAGTTGTGTGCTTGCACGAATATCCACTGCTTATTAGGCAGTGCCCCATTAAAACCGAAATCAGTGTGCTAACACTGTGCTTGTTTTGGTTAAGCAGAGCTTATGTGTATTTAGCATTCAGAATTGGTTACAAATGTCGGGTGATTTTGCAAATGGCTTTACCACTCTTAGAGTTTCCTCATAAATAAGTCACTTACAAGTCTGTAAGGGTCTGTGTAGGTACTCATCGGTCAACTTGGTGCCGTATGTGGACAAGATGGGACACCAGGGTAAAGAAAAACAGGGGAACTATCGTCGGTACGGTGGTCTCCGCAAGAAGATTCAATGGCCACCACTTCCGTCGTATTGCGGATGGATACCCAGTCAGTCGCGATATGGAGCTTCTCTCTTAGTTTGTCGTAGGTTAGCCCCCATAAATGGGGTTTAACAACTACTTAAGTCGGATCCCCATGGCAAGGAGACCAATGAGGAGATAACATTGGTAAGGCGTTGGCAACACGGTAAATAAATATTTTTTTTCTTTTTTTCATACAAAAAATTTGTGGGTAGCATAAACAAAGTTTTTTTTGTATACTCACCTTTGTATTATATTCTGAAAATACAACTTAGGAAGATATTTTTTGGATCAATTATGTTATTTACACGCAAAAGTTAAATTTAAAAAAAAAAACAGACCTTCCGACTAAAAAATTTAAATACTCTAATGCAAAACTGCAAAAAAATATAAAAAATTTAAATTACTAAAAATATTTTCAACAACGAAATTTTGTTCAATCATAGAAGAACTTCATTTCCCCCCAGAATATTGCAAATAACATAACAACTGGTAACTAATTCACAAAAATATATAAAGCCATGAAGTAGGCGTCAATCACAATCACAATTTGAGAGAGCAGAAAACTGCAAAAAATTAACGAAGAAGGGATTTCTTCATGGTTTCTTGGCATGGACAACTGCAATAAATATTAATCGCATGACAATGATAAATAAAGAGTGGTTAAATTTCAAAGGCCGATGTTGAAAGTAAACCACACCTTAACGTCAAGTTTTTTTCTACATTTCATTTAACATTTTTCAATTTCAGACCAATTCAATTTGAACCATAGAAAGATATAGTTAAAGTTATTCAGGCTTATTATGAAAACGGGCGTTCAAATCAAAATGCATATCGCGCACTACTGTGATTTTTTCGGTCAATTTAATCGTCCAAAAGTGCGTACAATCGGAAAAAATTGTGCAAAAGTTTGAGCAAACCGGGTCTGTAGGAGATGTGAAAACACCAGTGGAAGCTCGTACAGCTCGTACCGCAAAAAATATTGGTGCTGTGCGCGATAGTGTGGTTGAAGAGCCGTCACCTCAATTCGTCGTCGTGCCCAACAATTGCACCTTTCACGCTCGTCGTTGATGAACAATTTGCATAAAGGCTTGCATTTACACGCTTACAAGGTGCAATTGACTCAAGAACTAAAGCCTCTGGACCATTTCAAGCGCCCTCAATGGTCAGAATGGTGGCAGGAAATGGCAACAGTAGATTACCAATTTTCGAAGAAAACCATCTTCAGTGATGAGGCACATTTTCACCTCAGTGGATTCATCAATAAGCAGAATCACCACATTTGGGCGAATGATAATCCAAGAGTGATTGCCGGAAAACCAATGCACCCACGAAGAGTGACTGTTTGGTGCGGTTTATAGCCCGGCGGCATCATTGGGCAGAAGTTTTTCCAAAATGAGGCCGGTCAGGCAGTTACTGTGAATAGTGTTCGCTATCGTGAGATGATAACGAACTTTTTATGGCCCGAATTAGAAAATATGGATGTGTACGATATGTGGTTTCATAGCTAACGAAGCAATGGCTCTTTTGCGCGAAAAATTTGATAGCCGAATAATCTCAAGTCGCGGTGATGTCAATTGGCCGCCAAGATCATGTGATTTGACACCGTTGGACTTCTTTCTTTGGGGTTATTTGAAAGAAAAGGTGTACGTCGATAAGCCAGCAATAATTCAAGAGCTAAAGGTTGAGATAATTCGGCACATTAACGGCATAGAAGCTCAATTATGCCCCAGCGTCATCGAAAATTTGGACCATCGGATGGAGGTGTGCCGCCGAGACCGCGGCGATTATTTGGCCAATATTTTGTTTCATGCGTAATTGCATCATACCAGTATTAACATAATAAAGAGAAATGGCAATAATTTAAAAAAAAAATTGTATTTTATTCAAAATCAATACCGGCCCTTGAAACTTAACCACCCTTTCGAAATGGTAAATTGAATGATAACCACGGCAACAAAGTGCTAATTTACGTACTCTATGAGGGGCACAGAATAGTCCCTTACACCTGATGAGTTCGAGGCATATTTTTTACGAAAAATATAGCAAGAATCCCTATAACATTAAACTCCAGACTTCAGTTATAGATTATTAAAAGACATGACTTGGCAGCATCCCGTAATTCTAAAAATAGATTGCTGCAATGTTTGGTACTTGTACTCAGCTATTTCTGAATCCATTTTGATCTTATGAAGGTCCAGATCTCTCTTTTCTAAACTCTAAAATGAATGACTTTGTACGGTGGACATTTGGAAAACATCCTTTCATATAAATAATTACTCGTAAATTGTAGCCCCTTTACTCTATATGTATGTATGTATGTGTGTCAGTTCCTAGTTCCTTTCTAAAAGCAATCGCCCATTGCCCTTTTCTCATAAAGCAAACTTTCATGAAACCAGTCGGACATTTGGAGAAGAGCTTTCTGCTTTTGTTTCTGTTTTTGAGAACAAACGAAGATGCAGCTCGGCAGACGCCAGTCAAGGTTGTGCGATTGTGCGCTACCTTCTTATAGTTATTGCATTTGAGAAATCTATGTATTTGTTTTAGCTACCTATACTCGTGCATACCCACTTTTCCAACTGTTTGCTTTACTTTGTTTTAAAAATCTTCTCTTTTCGTGCTATCACTGCTTTACTTTGCTTTTCCTGCCATCAAAGCTCACTTCCTGCTCTATGATTGTAGTTTTCTCATAATTTTTTTTTTTCATTTTCGTTTTGTTTTTGTATGATTTGTGTATGTTTTCTGCTGTCATTTTCAAGAAATTCTTGCTGCTGTCATTGCTTTGGCTTTTGTTCCCATCGCAGAGGATTGTATAGATTTTCACATTTCACTATACAAATACTTAGCAGTACCTTTCATATTCCACTCCATTTTAACGCTCACTGGGTGAGGAGTAAAACGCTGAAGAGTGGACATGGACATGATACTTTGACATTTAAGTGCTCAAGGGCATTTTAAGATTTACATTTCGCCTTTGTTTTGTAAATTATGCCAAAAATATTCATTTCATGTTATTTAGTTTGACTGCGAGTGCCAACAACAACAGCAATTCTGTGCATATTACTGACAGCAATATTAAGTTGCTTGCTCGCATTTAATTCATAGAAATGCAAATAAAGGATGTGTGTCCTTAGAAGTATTTAATAGTCAGCTTAAAGTTGGAAAATTTATTATTACCGTTATACAAAAGGAGCTGACTTAAATCATGCTCAAGGGCTTTCTGAGAATTATTACTAATTTAGACTGTCGTTTGGAAATGTTTGTGTGTTCCTGTCTGTGTGTATGTTTGTAATTACAAAATATTTCTGAGAAAAGAATTAGTTGTAATAAAGGTGCTTAAAGCTGGCAACAAAGTATAAGTAATTGGCTGAGGATGTTTGAAAAGCAATTTAAAAATAAAAAACGTTTTACGAGCTCTTTGCTATCACTATTTAAAATGAGCTTGGTGGAAAAGTGCCTAGCACTGACTTTTGGCTGAAGGAATGTAACACAAATATATCGCCATTAACTTTACCCAATAGGGTGCTAGTGCGAGGTTGTACAAATTTCACTGGATTTATTAAATTTTTATGGTATTTACTAGGTTCTTCAATAGGTTTTGCGATTCGGCAAGAAAAACATAATTGTATGGCTTGAAATACTCTTTATTATCCCGTTTAGTCTCCCCGAATATCAATAAACTTGTTCCATCCAGATTGCAATTCATGAATTCCATCCTTGTGGTGAGAATCTGGAAATTCTGCAAAATACGCTTCCACAGATGTTATGACCTCATCATTTGATAAAAATTACCTTCCACGCATGATTTTTTTTAGTTCTGGAAACAGATGAAAGTCTCTAGGGGCCAAATTGGTGTTGTTCTAACAATTCATAAATTTTTAGCCATTGCCAAAATGTTCTTCTGACTCGGTGCATTGTCGTGATGAAAAATAATTTTTTCTTTTGGAAACAGGATATTTTTTCATGGATTTTTTCTTTCAGCTGATCTAAATGGCATAAAAATATCTGCCGTTCAGAGTCGGCTTAAAACTGTAGGACCCTCCATTTGTGGAACAACATCAAGACGCACACCACAAATAGGTGAAGAAGCTCGGCCGAACACCCAAAAAGGGTGTACGCGCCAATTATGTATATATTATATATATATTAGGGCGGGTCGATTTAAAAATCGCTCATTGCTCTGTGAAAATCGTATTCCATGGATCAAAATAAGAAACTTTGCCGAAGGAACCATACCTCTAAAACGAATTCTGATGTCCCCCAATTTGGGTCGAACGAAAAATCCCACTTTGACCCATTTAGAGTGCTCCAATTGAGTCCAAATGTATGACCGACCCCCACTAATTTTGGACGGCCGATCCACCCATGCCAGTGGCACACCCCCTGGAACTCCCCTGGGGGGTTCCCCATACAATCATTTCAAAATATCACCATTTCTGGCCTTTACATGAGAAAAGAAACTAAAAAGTTCGACCCAAATTAGGGGACACCAAAATTCGTTTTAGAGGTATGGTTCCTTCGGCAAAGTTTCTTATTTTGATCCCTAGAATATTATTTTCACAGAACAATGGGCGATTTTTTTGCCTCCCCACAAATCGACCCGGCCTAATATATATATATATGATCTAAACGGCTACAATAATATTAAGAATTAATTTTTGTACCAGTTTCCAAATAATCCACAAGCAATCTTCCTTCCGCATGCCAAAAAACTGATGCTAACACCTTCTTGGCTAATTTCTGGACACGAACTCATTTCGGAGTTGAAGAACCAGTTTCACACCTTGCTTTGAGGTCACTGGAGGATTATCAGTACGATATCCTGTACTTTTCCACGATTTCTGGTGTTGCTGCTGTTTTTCTTCCAGTATCCTTATGAGAAAATCTCACATTTAAACCAAACGCTTCAGTTCTCTGGCAATCACTTCTTGCTGTTGTTGTTGTAGCAAGTGAACAAGTCCGAAGTGACAAGTCTTTGGCTTGATATAAAACCTAGTTACTCCGTTAACGTAGAACCGACTGCCGTACTATTGATAAGTAGGATGTCTTTAGAAAAGATGAAAGGGTGTCTGGATTATCAATAAATTGTCCTAGATTTGAGAAATCCCTTATGAAGCAATCTTTGTAACTCAACATCTAGGCGAATTGCTGGCAAGGGTCTATCAAGGGATTCATCATATTTACATTTATTTATATCGCAAGTTATGTCTGAGCGACTATTTCAATCAAAAAAGCTTCAATATGGGTCTAGAATCCCTCTTCAGGTCATTTTTACTAAGAATATTTTTATTTTAGAGAAATTCCCTGTTTTATATACCAAACTCGAAAAATATAAATACTTTTGTGTGTATGTATTTATATGAAATTCTATTCAATAAATCGTCAATAGCAACAAAAATGCAAAAACACAATCACAGTAATTTAATAACATGGTTTTCGATTTGCTCTACCAGAAAATTGCTTGTGACCGCAGAATCCAACAAAGGCCGTACGTACGAGTAGAAGTTTTATTAGTCAGTTATTTATAACTTGCAGGATTGCAGCTTATACCAAAGATACACGCAGAGATAGAAATGTATTTTTGGAAGCAGCTGCATAACTGCTTTTGCCGACTCATATGCAACCAAAGCTGCATTTATGACTAAAATACACCTCTTCCGCTCCCGCTCCCGCTCCCTCTCGGCATACACACACAATAAGCTCTCGTAATATTCTTGGTTGCATTTGTAAATGGAATACGCATAAAAATAAATAACAAATATACTTAAATACAGCTATTTTCTATATCCCACTGGCTTATACATTTTTACAATGCATTTTATTGTGGTTGTGTGCGCCTGAAATCAAGGCTGGTAAATTTTTATTGTTTGCTTACGCAGCAGACATTCGTTGCTCAATACAAAGATATTATATAAATGCATACATACATACATATATATGTATGTAGATGTAAATACTTTTTCATGGCTTTTTGTTGCACTGTTGCTTTCTTTGTGGCTTTTTGCCATTACATTTGGTCGCATTGTTGTCAATGCATTTGTGTAGCTTCAACAGCTTCCGTTTGCCGAAGTGTATTTAAATTTCAATGGCCCTACAGCAACATGCAAAAAAGAAGCTTTCAAATTACCTATCCTTCGGCGGCCATTCAATCCATAACCACCCAATTTAGTTGCATCATTCTGTGTGGACTCACCTCCCGCGCTCTTCCACTGTCTCTCTTTCTCTCTCTCCGCTCTGCCTTTCAATAGTATTCGTGTTCAATGTCCATGCAAATTGTTGTTCATGGTTCAGAGCCAATGTGAAAGGCCACTTACAGAATTACACATACATACATATGTGCCTACTTATTAGTATGTCTACCCTGTAGGAGTTAGTGAGGTAAGATCTAGGAATAGTGGAAATGCTGTAAGCATATTTCATGTTCGGAGCTGATGCTACTTACCAGAAAATAAAAACCTCCACACTTTAGACTTCCCAGATTAAATAGCCACATTCACTCGCTTTTATCGGAAGTTAAGTATATTGGAGTGATACTCGACTCCATTGGAAGCTGCATATTGAAGATCGTGTAAAAAGAACAGCCAAATATTCTACTCCTTCAAATTTGTGTTCGGCAATAAATGAGGACTCAAACCACAGGACATTCTCTAGATGTTCAACGTAGTGGTTCTGCCAATTTTAACTTGTAGATGCCTGGTTTGGTGGAAAGCCCTTCGAAAGGGCTATAATATCACTTAACTGGGGAGGGTTCAAAAAACTGATTGTATTAGCATCACCAAGGCATATAGGATTTGTCCTAGTGCTGCCCTTAATATCGTTTTGCACTTACTTGCCATCGACTTACACTTTATTTCCATTGCTGCTTACAGTGTAATCAGGTTAGAGGCCATTGGGCTCTGGGAGCAATATCTCAAGGGACATGGTAGCGATTTCAGGCAGTTTGCAACGTAAATTGGAGATCGAGGGACGTGCCACGTCAATATTTCCCAGTAGGCAGGATTGGAAAGAGAGGAATATATGTACCGATAATGGTATCTCTGTCTTCTCAGAATCGATTTTACCATTTAACGCCCATTGCAGAAGCTGAGGGGGTCTTTCAGAGAAGCAGACTGTTGAGCACTTTCTTTGAGAATATCCTGGTGTGACACCTAGACGATTAAGGTCCCTAGGTGTTCCTTCCTTCGACAACCTAAAAGAGCACTCCAACCTAGATCCCTTCAACCTTCTCTATTACATCAACAACTCTGGTTGGTTGTAGAAATCTGCCCATTGGAGGTCTCAAAATGGTATCAAAACTGCGCTTTAGTGCTACTTGGGGAGAGCCAGACTGGTACTTCAACCATTTAACTTACCAACCTGCTTCATGTTAAGTAGAGGTTTAGTTCTACAGTAGGATTACTAGGTTGAGCTTTTCGTGGCTCACTCGAAACAAAAGTATAAACTAGGGAAATCATATATCGTCCAAACAAATAGGGCAAGCAAGTCCGGGGCAGGCAATTTAAGTTACGGCCAAACTGTATTATCGAACAATGGAATCCCTCGTCTTTAGTAAGCCTACAGTAGAAGACAAGCGGGCTGCAGTTAAACTGGAGACGTAGACTACGTTAAACAACTACACCACTAGGACTTATTGACAACTTATGTACTAGGTTCTAATTTAATTTTAATAATTTTTTTGTGAAAATATAGTTAATTTTTTAAAAATACCATATAGTAAGTCCCAGCTTCAAATTTTGAGCTAGTTAAAAAAAAATGCATATAATTTCCATTAAAATTTCATACTTTTTAAACGAAACTTCCACAAAAATTTTGAGTGCGCAGTTTTATTGCACATTGAGTTTTGTTACAATAAAGTGCCGGTTTTAAGTAGTTCAAGAGTAGCATTAATTTTTCACAATTTTTTTTTGCTCGCGCTTTTTTTTCTATACCAAACGCCTAACATCATCCATAAAAAAAATGTTCGATTTTTTAGCTACTTCAAACTGGCACTTAGTTAGACTCAAATTCAATGGGCTATAAGCTACTGCATACTCGAAATTTTTCTAGGAATTTTGATAAAACTTTTAAATTTTTTAATGACGGTCTAGCGCATTTTCTATATACAACGAATGCTTGACAAATTTCTTAAGGACCAAAAAACTTAACACAGTCCACAAAAAAATTATCAAATGTCAACGCGGTTTTGAGCTATTTAAAAGTAACACTTTCTCATACCCAAATTGAATGGACTATAAAACTTCTTACTCGAATTTATTATGGAAATTCCGATAAAAATATGAAGATATTGATGAAAATTTAAAAATTTTTTTTTTCATTTGCATGAAGTTTGAAACTTGAATTCATGTGGTATTGATATGAAAAAAAAAAATTCTTAGAACTTTTGAATAAGTCCTTGTGGTATAGTTTTTTAACGCTGTACCTTCTGCTCAAATATGAAAGAGACGTTATCAATAAAACGGTCCGCGGATGACATATGGCAAAAATACTTTTTTTGTTTTTTGGAAGGACTCTTATAAGCTTACATGGTGAATTTCAGCGTGATATGTCACATAGTTTGTTTTCTGTGATACTGTAAACAAGTCAAGCTCGAGTGTGTTTTTCGAATTAAACGATTGAAACTCAAGTTGAACAAAGAATTTGTTTGAAATTTTGTTATTCCAACAAAATTTCGGCTTCACACGCCTTACAGACGCCTAAAATACAATTTTTTTAGGAAATTATTGTCATTTCTCTTTATTAGGCACGGGGATGCCTCATCTGAAATTTATAACATTAATGCCGGTGTACCCCAAGGTAGTGTCTTAGGTCCTGTCCTTTATACTATATTTACAGCTGATATGCCCAATTCAGAAAAACTAGAAGTAGCAACTTTTGCTGATAATACAGCATTTATCGCTTATAACGAGTCCCCTGTAGAAGCTTCATATCTTTTGCAAAATCAACTCCAAATTTTGGAGTCTTGGCTTAACAAATGGAAAATAAAAGTTAATTCGGAAAAATCTACACATGTCACTTTTACATTAAGAAGAGAGTAATGCCCTGCTGTATTTTTAAATAATAAACAAATTCCCACTAGTGACAGAGTCAAATATTTAGGGATGCATCTTGATCGACGCCTCACGTGGAAAAGTCACATTCAGGCTAAGCAACAACAACTAAAAATTAAAACAACACGTATGCACTGGCTGCTTGGCCGTAACTCTCAACTTAGCCTAGAAAACAAAATACGGATTTACAAAGCTATTCTGAAGCCCATTTGGACCTACGGAATACAGCTATGGGGAACTGCTAGCAACTCCAATGTGGAGATCTTGCAACGTTACGAATCGAAAACATTACGAAGCCTTGTTAATGCCCCTTGGTTTATTACCAATGAATCTATCCATAACGACTTAGGTATTCCTTTTGTAAAGAATGAAATTCGAAAATATAGTACTAGATATCTGAAACGATTATCTAATCACATAAATCCAGCTGCTATTTGTTTATTAGACACAACCAATGGAACTATACGGTTAAAACGCAATCATATCTTAGACTTGCCATTCCTCTAGTATGAATCTACTCAACCTATAAACTTTAAGGTAAAATTAAGTAAGTTAATCTTAAGTAATAATATTAACAAACAATGAATTTAAGCAATCTTGAAATACTAATGAATTTTAATAATTTAAGAACGAACTGTACAAGTTAATAAGCTGTTGTAATTTCTATGTAGATTTGCACAAAAGCAAAACTACCGCTGCCATTATCTTATAAGATCTAATTTTCTGAATGTCTTATAGTAGATAGATTGCAAATAAAGTAAGTTATAAAAAAAAATAAAAAAATAAAAATATCTCTTTATTGTGATAATTTTGGTACGGCTCAATTACGTATAGATCAAAAAATTGTTCGCCGCGGCCTCGGCGGCACACCTCCATCCGATGGTCCAAATTTTCGAAGACGCTGAGGCATAATTGAGGTTCTATGCCGTTAATGTGCCGAATTATATCATCCTTTAGCTCTTGAATTGTTGCTGGCTTATCAACGTACACCTTTTTTTTCAAATAACCCCAAAGAAAGAAGTCCAACGGTGTCGTTGACGTTTAGGTATGGTTCACATTCAACATCGGCCCTTGAAATTTAACCACCCTTTGTATTATATAATCTTGTGATTCATATTTCTCCTATACTTAACATTGGATTGTTATAATAAATAGCAGGCAACAAGAAGGAAACGAGGCGACAACAGGGTTGGGCACAGTGCGCTAAATAATTAATGCAATAAGTGGGTAGCTAAAAAAGAAAAACTGAAGATTTAGTCCCAATGAAACCCTTATTTCAACTACGGCTAAAAAATTAGTGATAGTGTATTTCAGCGGTGGTGCAAATGTCTAGCCCTGATAAACACTAATCCAAAGATTAAATTTCAAATAGCAGGTCAACAGATAAATTCTTAAAACGATGGGTATGAAAAGCAAGTGGGAGAAATTTTTCTGGAAGTACTGATAAAAATTTTTAAAATTTTGGTGCATACTTGTCGAATTTTTTCTTTTCATTTGCTACCATGGGCAGCTCAAGGCGTCGAAGTGAGGAACCTCGAGTTAGATAGCCTAACACTTTGTTTCATACCAGCTTAAAAAGTAAATAATTCCTTTAGCTGAAAGCTTCTGCTGCTAGCGCTGCGTTTGCTTCAGTTTACCTAAAATTTATTATCTTCTAAGCTTTTTAGAATAAAAAATTAATAAATTATTCCTGCAACTTTGTTTGCTAAAAAAGACTGTCAAATTTTTTGTAGTTTCCATGTGAGTGAAGAATATAAAAGATTTTGGCAAAAAAAAATAGTTTCATAGGACTTCTGTCGAAGAAATGAGGGAAACAGCAAGACTTTGTAAGGTCTTTCATTTAGACCGCTCAGTAAGGCTGGATTCCATTCGAAAACCTGATGGTTCATACACCATTTCCAAATCGGAAACGTTTAATGCTCTACTCGAAACCCATTTTCCGGGTAGTAGAACTCTCTCTGAAGATGAGAGTGGCATGAACAATAACGGTAGCAACGGTGGAACCTCTAGGTACAGCTGGTATATTGCTAGTCGGATAGTGACAAGGGAATCGATAAGGTTTTCCTTGTCTTCCTTTGAGAACTTTAAGTCCCCTGGACCTGACGGAATATATCCAGCAATGCTTAAAAAAGGAGGAGACAGGCTGATTGAGGCCCTGAAAAGGATCTTCACAGCCTGTCTCGCATTTGGTTAAATACCATCCCAATGGCGACGCGTAAGAGTAGTATTTTTTCCGAAACCAGGAAAAGAAGTCCACTTAGTAGAAATCAACACGCTTACCAGAGTGGAAAATCATGTGAATCAGCCTTCCACGATCTTGTTAGCAAGATTGAAGCCGGGCTGGAAGCTGACGAATACACAATGGGCGTGTTCGTGGACATTGAGGGGGCTTTTGATAATGCCACTTTCGGCTCGATATGTTCTTCTGCCGACCGACACGGAGTTAATCAAGCCATTGTAAAATGGATACATTCCATGCTCTCTGAGAGGCTGTTAACCGCTGGTGGGAGCGATGACGAGCAAATCACAGTCAGGGCCAAGCAAGGATGTCCCCAAGGGGGTTTTCTTCTCCGCTGCTGTGGTGCTTCGTCGAAGACTCTCTATTAGTGGAGATGCAGGAACTCGGTTTTCATGTCCAAGCATATGCGGACGACGTCTGTGCGCTAACATCAGATAAATCCTTAAGGCGGCTTTGCACGAAAGTGCAGAGGATTCTTGACAAAATTGATGACTGGTGCATGAGACAAGGTCTTTCCGTTAACCTGAACAAAACAACCGTAGTCTTGTTTACGAGAACACGGAAATTGGATGGACTCAGTCTTCCAACACTGAAAGGTGTGACACTTGGTCTTTCCAACGAAGTTAAATATCTAGGAGTAATCTTGGATAAGAAGCTGACTTGGCAGACACACGTTTCACTGAAGGTGAATCGCGCATTGAAGATTTTTCAGCAATGCCGTAGAGCCTTTGCCAAAACTTGGGGTCTGAAACCTGCTGTGGTGCTATGGATATACACAGCACTTATCAGACCAATCATCACTTACGCTTCTGTGGTCTGGTGGCGACGGAGCATGGTTAAGTCCACAATCCGGGAACTATACAGGCTGCAAAGAAGTGTATGTTTATGCATCACGGGTGCCACGAGTACAACCTCTGGTGATGCCCTAAATGCTATGCTTGATTTGCTCCCCCTGGATCTTAAGATACAACAGGAAGCAATAAAAGCAATGTGTAGACTCCATAAATATGGTTTCTGACACGAAGATGGAACTTCGGGACACAGAGAAATCTTTAAGTTGCTGTCGGAGCAGTATCCCCTGTTTTTGGCACCTAAAGATGACCTGCTACCTACCGTTTCATTTGGAAGGAAATTTGATGTCAGATTTCCATTGCGTGAGCAATGGAGCAATCCAGAATGCATGCAGGGAGGTTTGACGGATATTTTCTTTACCGATGGGTACAAGACTGAAATAGGGTCTGGAGCCGGATGGTACTTAAACGATATTAATAAGTATCCCTATGCTATGGGGGGAATGGCAACTGTTTTCCAAACAGAAGTTTTTGCCATCCTAAAAGTAGCCGAATGGATAATCGAGAGGAGATGGAGCGGGAAACAGATTGGAGACTTCAGTGACAGTCAGGCTGCATTGAAGGCCCCGGAGAACGCGAAGCAAACCTCAAAGATTGTTCAAGAATGTATGAAGAAGCTTAATTCTGTCGCAAGACAAAACAGGCTTGTACTTATATGGGTTCCGGGACACTCCGGTGTTCAAGGAAACGAAATTGTCGACGAATTGGTCAAGCGTGGATCAGCGATGCCCCCACAGGGGCCAGAGCCAATAATCGGAATCAGTCCCGCAGGAATCAAGAATTGGATCAGCGATTATGTAGGCAATCTACATAAAGAGCGATGGTCCGGTTTAGAACGGTGCAGAACTGCAAAGTGTTCCGAACAGAAAACTGTCAAACTTTCTACTAAAACTTAGAAGGAAAGACATTCGGTTGATGGTCGGCATCATTACAGGACACAACCCATGGGGTCAGCATATGACCACCATTGGAATCATCGAGGACCCGGTATGCCTGTCGTGCTTGGAGGAGGCGGATAGCACTGAGCACTTTCTCTGTGAGTGTCCTGCCTTTGCTAGAGCACGACTACGAGTATTGGGTTCCGATGTCATGAGAATGAGTAATATTCGTTCTCTTAAACTGGAGGATATTTACAGATTTGCCAAAGAATCTGGAAAATTCTCACAGGACTAACTAACTCTATCTCTGTCTCTATTCTTTTCTATCTGTTTCTCTGATACTTTTCTCCCTCCCTCCTTGACTATCTACCCCCTTTCCAGAGCTTTAAATACAATGGGCTCTTTAGCCTGAGTGTTTTAGGAGCCACCAAATCTCCTGGAGCTCCTTGACTCGACCTTTTCAAATTCATTCATTATTTACCTGTTACTGATTGCAGTTTTGAATTGGACTCTTAACTTGGAAGCAGAGAAACACCACTCACTATCTGCCTTTTCTCAATGGGTCACAAACCAGTTTTTAGACATTTCAGTGCGCAAAGTATTTGTATGTATGTACTTATGTATGCTTGTATTGTAAACTATATACATACATACATATTTCTTTATTATAACCAATATTCATACGCATAGTATTTATGTAGATTTGAGTCTTCACTTTGATTTGATTTCTGCATAATATCCTACATTTCCGATGGCCAGTAATGTGTTGCAGTGGCATTAATAGGGACCAAGCACCAAATAGCAATAACCAGCGCTGTAGACTGTGCTCTTCATGCGCGTCACTACACAATGCGTGCAACACACACACACACGCACAAATTCATACATTCATAAATCTACTGCTGTATGCTGCTATAAATAGACGTCATTCAAATTGTATTGAATGCATTGATTACGCACATACATACATAGACACACATATACATATATTCATAAATATACTATGCCTGAATGACAGCTGGATAGCTGGATAGCAGGGCAGCTGGGCAGCTGTAGTGGTCAAGTAAGTAAGCGAGCCATGGCCACTGGTGTAGCTCGGGTGTTGGGGAGTGGACTGCTGGTGCTGGTCATTCGTTGTGGAGCAGAAAATGAGAAATCAAACTCGAAATTACTTCCGTTCATTTAAATTTGAATTCAGCAATTATTTCCGGTCGCATGAATTCGTTATGAATTTTTCAATACAAGCCCAATATATATGTATGTGTGTGTCTGCAACGATTGGGCGATGTATAGTCGAACAATTCAATCGATTCAGTACGAGATTTTTATTGAATTTTTCAAGCATTGTATTATCAAGCAATATTTATATGTAGTATTCGGTAATGTGTGTGTGTGTGTATGAGCGCGTGTGTATTACTGCTGCTAGAGTGTTTAAGCTTTTTGCCATACCTTTATTTAATACAGACCCGGCCTAAAAATTTGCATTTTCCAATAAAAAAGCTTTTGATTCGTTAGCACTATTTGATTGCACTTGAATTTTATGCTAAAAAATTCGCGCTCTTTAATTTTTTTTATAATTTTCTGCTGACTTTGTACATTGTTTGCAATTTTATTTGAAATAGTTCAGCTTAAATAAGAGTGAAAATGTGGAAACTTTGTGGAAGTATGCAATTTCTTTTTTTGTTTTTGCTTTTTAATTTAATTCGCATTGTTGCAACCAAATAAAAAGTTAATGAAAGTCATTTCCGCCTGATGGATGATTTCAATTTGCGTTTCAAAATCAATTAAGAGATTTTTATATTGGCATGGAAGCGTATTGCGAACGGAAGAAAAAATTAACGGTAGTCCAGGAAGAGAAAATAATTTAAATTTTTTGAAAGTAGTTTATTTCGATTTCGGACTCAATGCAAATGGTGGCCTTTTATCTTTAAAATTGTTTACAGCCGCGATATAAACATTATTAGGTTTGAGTAAATTAATCTTAATACGACTCAGACACAGGGTGCATGACTACCATACGAGTCCCGTGCATCAAATGCCAACAATGAAGAAAATAATGTTTTCCCCCCCTTGGCAAGCAATGCCAATCCTCCGAGTGTATTTCTGCCATGAAAAATATCCTCATAAAGAATATCACTGTCCGGAGTTTGCTTGAAACTGAAGGTCCCACCATTTGTAGAACAACAATAAGACGCACGTCACAAAGCCTAAGAGCAACCAATATCTATTTAGAAATTGAGGTCATACAGACATTCCGACTTCCCAATCGACTAATTTCAAACTAAGTTGAATAAATTTAGTCTGAATTGCTTGCGCGCGATTTAATTGTTTCACCTTCAACTGCTCGTCAGTTTCGGCATTAAATATTAGGAAGGCTGTTGTTATAAGAGTTCAACTTCCACTGCGCCATTTTCCCGATAATAAATCGCATTGACTTTGACACCAGGCTCGATAGAAATGATTGCAGAACGTCCATCAACGGTCACTGCGGCCCAAACCATTACATGCGATGGGAAATTGCTCTGAATGGCCATATGTAGGCTCAAATTCTCGTATGAGTGTTCGGTCAAGTAAACACGATCGTTTTGAGTATTTATGAAATGCTCAATTCGGAAATTTTTTTTTATCAGAAAACACAATATTAAGAAATTCGCCACGTTCGTGCAAGCGCAACAACTCCTTTGCTCTTTCGCACCGAACTTTTTTTTTGCTGGGGTGAAAGATCGTGTGCTATTTGGAACTTGTTAGCCTTCACCTTGAGCTCATTTTTCAATATGGGTCGAATGCTTTCTTGCGATATTTTTAGTTCTTTGGCCATTTTTCTTCCACTTCGGCGTGGATTTCGTTGAAGTCGAGTCTTCACTTTCCGAACCATTGTTGCGGTTTTTTTTGGTCCACCTTCATAGCGTTTTGCAATGCTACCAGTACCATTGTAACGTTTTATAGTGCGATACACAAACATTTTATTCACTTTGAGGTGACTGAGCTTACGAACAATGGCTGGTTGTGATTTTCCAGCCAAATATTATGTAACGCAATCACACTATTACGTTTGAATTCCAGCACAGAAAAAAAAATTGAACAAAACTGAGACGCAAATGCTTTTGATGGCTTATAAACAATATATTGAACTGTCATTAGAACAATTTTGACTTTGATGTCATGAGCTGTTTTACAGATACAAGCTGTGTGAAGTTGATAACACTTCATACCATACTAATATTTTATCTATACTAATATTATAAAGAGGAAAACTTTGTTTGTTTGTTTGTTTGTTTGTAAGCTATAAAGCTGCACACCAAAAATCTTTCCAGAAATTCTAATTAATAATCGTGGACTCGGGATAAAAAGTATGCAATTTATTAATTTTTTTATAAAATTTTAGACCTAGATTTTTTGTGGTATTTGTTAGGAAATGAGCTAAAAGCACTTAAACCAAAAATTAACATAAACAAAAATTAAATAGCCGGTCAAAATATGTATAACAGGCTTTTTATTTATACAGATTTTGTGTACATTTGTACAACATAATTTTAGTCGTTTCAAGATATTAATTAAGTCTCCAAGAAAACCTCCAAAACATACCATATTTGTTAAATTTTCTCTTAATTTTGCCTCTATACCGAGGCGTTATTGTATTTAACAAAAACAAAAAATAAAAGTAATATTACAAAAATTTTCTAAATTCACAGCTCGTTGACTAAACCAACTGCTCTGCTCTCTTCACACATTTATTCGTTCTCTGCAATTATATATATATTTATAATATTACATAACGGCGTTTGTTTGTTGGAGTGAGTGCATGCAATAAATACTCCTCTACGCGCTTGACGCTCTGAATGTGTAGGTGTCACTTATACAAGAGCGTATTGCATACATTTCGGCGCGTTTTAAGGACCCTTCAACTTGCTTGCTTGCATTATGGCAACATTGGTGAGACAATACCACACAGACACGCACACACACATACTCATATTCCCTTACTCACTTACATAATAACTGCATATAATACATTGCATTTGCACTTGAACAAATTTGTTTGCCATGTCGCAACACTTCGCTTAATGAAGCTGCAGCCTCACCAACGCCCACAAGCAATGCGGAAGGGAGTGGTAAATAAACATTAACAAAGAATGCATTTGAAAGTGCAGAAATCTACACTTGTCCCACACACACACACCCATCTTTGTACAACAATTCATGTACATGTATTGCATGTGTGTGCGTGCATTTGTATCAACAAACTGACAGTTTAATTTGCACTTGAACAGAGGCTGCGAGTGTCTGAGTGTGGAATTTTGGTTTTGTTTTAGCCCGGGCGCATACTTAGTGGGTTTGTGAAGTGTGAAAAATTTGTTTGATTTCTCTTATAGTCGAATGCCTTGGAATTGTGCTCGCATCGATCATTCGTTGACTAACGAGACAATGCCTTTCAGGGGTAATGAGCTTGAAAAATATATATTTTGAGCAGAGGACAGGGAAATGAAGATGAAAAACAGTGGATGATAGCTGATATGTCAAGATTTATTTATTAATTTTTTTTTTCATTTCCTAGAGGAGGATATTTACAAAAAGCTTTATTAATTTTTTCTCGCAGCCTCGCATGCCTTGCTTTTCATAACATACTAAAAGGTGATTTTTTAAGAGCTATAGAAAAGTTTTTCAAAAAAACACACGTAAAATTCAGAAAAATGCATGGAATGTTTAATTTAAATCGATAGTACAGTCCATATATGTTTGAAGATTATTTCATGCAAATGTTGAACGCGACTGCGCTTCAAATGGTCCATCCGCTTAGTACAATTTTGGCATACTCTTTCCAATGTTTCGGCCGGTATCTCACGTATAAGTGCTTTAATGTTGTCTTCTAATGCGTTAATGGAAGCAGGCTTGTCTGAATAGACATGAGCTTTAACATAGCCCCACAAAAAAAAAATCTTAGGCGTTATATCGCACGATCTGGGTGGCCAATTGACAGGTCCCGAAGTGAAATAAAATGTTCACCGAACTCGCGTCTCAACAAGTTTTATTGTTACGCGTGCTGTGTGGCATGTGGCACCGTCTTGCTGAAACCACATGTCATGCATGTCAAGCTCTTGCATTTCGGGCGAAAGTTGGATATCATTTCACGGTAGCGCTCACCATTCGCAGTTACGTTACGATTCGCAGCATCTTTGAGGAAGTACGGTCCACTGATACCTCCAGCCCATAAACCGCACCAAACTGTGACCTTTTCTGGATACATTGGTAGATCTTGCAATTCTTCAAGTTGATCTTCACTTCAAAATCGACAATTCTGCTTATTTAAGTACCCATTTATCCAAAAATGAGCTTCGTCGCTGAACACAGTTTTTCGATAAAAAAGTGGATCTTCGGCCAACTTTCCAAGAGCCCATTCACCAAAAATTCTGCGTTGCGGTAGGGCTTCACACCTAAATCCTTTCGCAAAATTTTCCACGTTGTTAAGTAAAAGAGGCCCAATTGCTGAAGATGTTTGACAGTGAAACAAAACACGAAACGTGCATCAGCTATTTAAACCAACTGTTTAAAAAGATAATAGCTAAACAAATTTTATATTTGAACTAGACAGCCTGAACACACAAACCGAGAAGCAAAGGAGCCTTTTAAAGTCAAAATAAAGACTTTCATAACTGAAAATCATCCTTTTTTAATCAGTAAAAAAGTAATTCAAAAACAAAATTAGATGATTAATTTTGCGCCACCTTGTGTCGGATGTTTTTTTTTTTTTGTTTTTTTTTGTTTATTTGGCATTAATTTTTTGATTTCGATATCCTGCATATGTCCAGCGCAGCTACGAGTTACATGATCCACCCAATCAGTCCAATAAATCATTTACTAAGCGCCGTGAATGAGTAGTTGCGCCGTGCTATTGGAAACAAATGTCGTCGATGTTTAGTTTATTAATTTTTTGAAACAGAAATTCAGTCAAAATGGCTCGATGTGATCTCAATTCACCATAGCGGGCCGATGATGCCGCCAATGAACAAACCGCACGTAAAATTGACGAAGTGTTCTATGAACTTCGAACCGTTTTCGCTTGCTTTGAGTAATTTTTTGAAAAATTACAAAAATTGGTTTTCAATAAAAAAACCTATCTCGGCTTACCAATATCTCATTTCGAAACTCTACATTTCTGAGTTATTTTGTGATATCTAAACACATAATCGCAGCCGTAGCAATAAATTTTCATTGATAAATAAAATTTGCCAGAACATTTAATTTTTTTTATGAAATTTCAATATTTGCTGCGTTCTATAAAAGCAAAAATCGCTGAAGTCAAATAAGTCGTTTTACCAAAAGCTCGCAGTTATATTTTTCGCAATGTTGATATTTTCCATGAGCCAACACTTATCAGTGTGAATAAATCCGTGAAGATAATCATATACTTAGGCGCATCCTTATGTGCACACATTCGCATATAAATGTATGTATGTATGTATAGGTTCATGAATACATTTATATTTGCTGTCTTTTGGCACAGCTGACAAGCGCTGACAACGACAACACTTGCAACTGCAGCATAACAAAAGTACCGCCATAAATATAAAACAACAAAAAAGCATATAAAAATTCAAAAAGAAATTGCAACCGACCAAAGCGTATCAAAAATTAAAAGCAAGCAAAATCTGAAACATTTCCACTTGCTGCCGGAGAATCCATGCAGGGGGAAGCATAAGGAAATAAAAATAAAATAAAATCATGAATGTAAAGCAAATGTAGAGTCAAAGAATCGGAGGCGCACAGGTTAAGTGTAGATGAAGGCGATGGGGGAGCTTGCGAGCTCAACTGCGGGTGATATATGCAAAAATTATACACAACATAACATCAACATGCTTGTACAAGAGACGGTATTTGTGTAAGTTGGGGCACAGTTGATGGTAATACAGCTGGCGAATAAGATATAACGTTAAGCTTGAAAATGTTTTTTTTTTTTGTTTTATTTGTTTTCTTTTTTTTTGTTCTTTCCTGTCCTATTCTTGCTGTTCCTTGCTGTTAATGTTACGATGTATGCGAATTTTAATAGCACACAGTGTATACTTAAAATGCAAGCAGAAGCAGCGAATGTGTGCGAATTGTATATGCAGACACATGCATTCAGACACATACATATATGCGTGCATACTTACACAAACAAGTACATGTGCACAATAGAATGTAGGTGTATGAAAATAAAATTCTGCTATGCAAAGCAAAAATAAATCAGAAGCGAGAATACTTTCCTTTCACAATTTCATTTTACTTTTTTTTTTTTTTTTGCTTTTGTTTCGTGTGTTTCCTCCACTTCAAGCTTGCACACTTACACACACGTATCAGCACGGCAGCTCACCCACGGTTGTTGCTTGGAGCTGTCCATCTTGAGATATAAAAAGTAAATCCTAAATATTGTAGATCCACAAATAAAAACAGAACATTTTTAGTAAGGATAATATTTCTGTACTGCATGCATTGATGGGTTTTTGGCATCAGATTGGCGCAGAAAGTGGAGTAATAATGTTAAGTACACCTGGGCGTATGAGCGATGTGACGATGCAAGCAGATTCGATTAGATTAGATGCTGGCCGCCTAGGATAACAGGGAGAACTTGAATTTCGCCCTAAATAATAATATCCTTAAGTATCTAGGACGACTCTGTATGCGTAGACGGTTTCCTACAAAAAAATAGGTGTTGATTGGCTGCTTCAGCCAGTCTGATTTTCCAGCAGTTAATAGATAGTTATAATATGTATATAAAAGTTATGTACTAGAATAATTTTAAATTTAAAATATAGTCCCTAATCTCCTTGGGTGGCCTGAAAGTTAGTGGAATAGAAGCCTTTTTCTTCTTTAAATCTATTTGAGTTCGGATTTGGTTTCCTTCCAAACTCTTTCTATAGGGTTTCTAAAAGCCTTTTATGCATCTTTTATTATATAAAAGACTTCATCTTCACTTAACATACTCTTTGGAGCAAAATATACAGCCTTGGGCAAAAGGATTGACCATCCCATTAATTACCCAATTTTTAGTTTTAAAAAGTGAAGTAATGGCATTTTTTTAATAAATCAGTACAAATAAAAGGAATTAGTGATTAGAGGAGGATGGTTCCATGTGTAGAAGTCCACGCAAGTGGGGAAAGTTACT
This sequence comes from Anastrepha fraterculus, assembly GCA_037575425.1. Taxonomy (NCBI): domain Eukaryota; kingdom Metazoa; phylum Arthropoda; class Insecta; order Diptera; family Tephritidae; genus Anastrepha; species Anastrepha fraterculus. The sequence goes on along the minus strand of JAYXIM010008368.1, from coordinate 15,013 downwards.
GATCGCCATTCACTTGGGAGTGGCCAGGACGGTTCTTCTACATATGGTTCAAGCAGCTCACAACGGCCGGGATTAGCCCACGTATCCTCTGGGTAGCTTCCGAACACCCGTTCGGAAGTGAGCTAACGTGAGAAGGCGAAGCATTCCAGGATAGCTGGTTGTGCGCTGGGTTTGGGACCCGCCACTTTAAAATCCCCCCCCTCCCCCCCAATGAAAAGAACTACAAATCCTCGGATGAGAACTGCCTTTACTGATGACGACCCCTGCAAACGAAGTAAGGAATATGATTTGAAGGCATGCACCTGGAATGTCCGGTCCCTTAATGGGGAAGGTGCCTCTGCCCGGCTGGTTGATGTCCTCAAGAGATGCGATGGACGGGGAAGGTAAGAAAACAGTAGGACCTTGCGACGTCTACTACAGCTGCCATGTAAAGGAGCGCAAATTCGGTGTCGGATTTGTTGTGGGAGAGAGACTTCGTCGCCAAGTACTGTCGTTCACTCCGGTGGACGAGCGTTTCGCAATAGTCCGCATCAAAGCACGATTTTTTAACATATCGCTAATTTGCGCCCACGCCCCGACGGAAGAGAAGGACGATGCGACAAAAGATTCCTTCTATGAGCGCTTGGAACGTTCCTATGAGCGCTGCCCCCGCCACGACATAAAAATCGTGCTTGGCGACTTCAACGCCAGGGTTGGCAAGGAGGGAATTTTTTGTCCCACAGCCGGAAAATTCAGCCTGCACAACGAAACATCCGGTAACGGACAGAGGCTGATCGACTTCGCCGGGGCCCGAAACATGGTAGTCTGCAGCACCAGATTCCAGCATAAAAAGATACACCAAGCTACCTGGCTGTCTCCTGATCGAAAAACGCGAAACCAGATCGATCATGTTGTGATAGATGGAAGACACGCTTCTAGTGTATTAGATGTACGTACGATCCGAGGAGCCAACATCGACTCGGATCATTACCTTGTTGCAGCCAAACTGCGCACACGCCTCTGTGTAGCAAAAAACGTCCATCTAACTACGCAAAGAATGTTCGACATCGAAAAGCTGCAATCACAACAGACAGCCAGAAGATTCGCCACTCGACTCTCACTCCTGCTCTCGGAGAGCACTGCCCAACAAACCGGCATGTGCGACCAATGGAGCAACATTTCTCGTTCCCTACGTACCGCCGCCGATGAAGAAATCGGATTCCGGCGAGCCCGAAAAAACAATTGGTACGACGAGGAATGTCATGCTGCCGCAGAAAGAAAGGATGCCGCCTATAGAGCCACGCTGCGATCGGGCGCAACGCGAGCCATGTGAGATCGCTACAGAGAGCTGAAAAAGGAAGAGAGACGTATTATCCGAAAGACGAAACGAGAGGCCGAAATACGTGAGCAATCTTCACCTAAAACTTCCCTTTCTCACTTGAAACTTGGATTCTCGCTCTTTTCTCATAAGAGAGATCACTTTTTTAGGCATTCCGAAAAGAATAGTATATTTATATCCGCTTGATAATTTTGCACTTAAGATTTTTCACACATTAACTAGTAAATTCAAAATGTCAAAATATTAAAAAACATCAACTTTTTAAACTTTACACACCAAGGGTTGTTGTAATCACAGGTTAATTACTCTAGCGACACATTTGCAAAAAACAACGGTCACATTGGTAGCCACATTTGAAAGTACTTGTATTTAAGTGGATGCCCAATACTTTTGGCCAAAACAGTGTATGTATATTACACAAGTAAACAAAATATTTGCACTTCTGTTCAAATAACAAAAGGAGTTTAGTAATAAATATGTGTGCATGTGTATTAGGGCGGGTCAATTTGTGTCGAAAAATTTTTCCCGGCATAGGATTCTAAGAAAAAAAGTTCACTAGCACATAGCTCTAAAGTCCTATCTCTGCTACTACTAATATTTTTTATATCTCTTCCTTAATACCTGTTACAACTCAACTTTTCTGCTACTACTGCTTTTTTATCGCTTCTGTAATTTTAGTTTTAGTTTTATTGTTAATTTTTGCAGCTTAGGATTTAAATATGTCATCTATTCTTAAGGACAATCATTGTAAAAATAACCTATTGAAATTTGAGTAGGTCGAGCCAAGGAGCACCAAGAGTTTTGGTGGGTTCTAAAACAATCAGGCCATTGTATTTAGAGCTCTGAAAAGAGGGTAGATAGTCAAGGAGAGAAGGCGAAAAGTATCAGAGAAGGAGATAAAAAAGAATAGAGATAGAGATAAAAGTGGGTAGCTCTCTCAGATTTTCCTGATTCTTTGGCAAATCTGTAAAGTTTTAGAGAAGGAATATTACTCATTCTCACGACATCGGCAGGACACTCCCAAAAAAAATATTTAGTGCAATCCGCCTCCTAACCTATGGTTGAATGTTTTACTTAAATAAAATAAATAAATAAAAAATAAGTCTGCTTGGAGCCCTCTAATAGGGACTTAGCCAAGATTTAAAGGGCCTGCCACGTCGCATTGTTGGAAACGGCTGAGTTTCCAATTTCTTCGTTGCATGCTGATCTGGTCGTCTCTTCATGTACCCATACCAGCGAAAGCGATTTTCTCTCAATTTCTCAATTATTGGAGCCTCTTGACAGCTGCACCTGGTGGGTTTATTGTTCATTTTTGTCCAGTTTTGTTACGCCCGTTGCCCACCCCAGCATTCTCATCTCCGCTAAGCGGATCGTTTGCTCCTGCTTAGCGGATTGCGGCCAGTATTCAAAGTTTTTTTTTAATTTTTCCTTTTAGTTTCAGTCGCATAAGTTTTCATTTGGCATGTGCCGCCAACTTTGCCAGCTGACTTGTATACGATCAATCATCAAATGTGAAGGTGACCTGCTCTGTTTTACATAAAAAATATAACATTCGTAATAAAACAAAAATAATAATAATAGTAACATTTCTGTTAAATATTTTTCCGAGTTCCTCCTCCTATTTGTGGAGTGCGTCTTTATCGACAGTTTAAGCCGACTCCGAACTGCAGCTGGTTTTTTTTATGAAGAGCTTTTTCATGGCGGAAATGCACTCGGAAACTTGTCATTGCTTTTCGAGGGCCCGTCGCCCCTATTTCTCTCATTTGGTGTTTCATGCACGCAGATTCGAGCCCACACACCTCCAAATGGCAGTTGCGCAGCAATTCATTCGGCTACAGCGGCTGCCATTCATAACAAATTAGAATTCTATCTAGAGTCTGAATCTTCTAGAACCTTCTTAGAAAAAAAATGTATCTACCTTAATGTATATGCAAAATTAAAAACAAATACGCCACGAGCGGATCACATCTGATATTCAAGAGTAGCTGCGAAAACTCCCAGCGGTGGCGGCTACGCCCTATGTAGGTGGCACACATAAAAACGTCGTGATGCCATTTTTTCATAAACAGAGCAGAAGCAGCAGTGCAACAACAACTATATGCTAAGCACAGCGGAACAATCAATTCTGCGATGATAAACAAAAATGCATGGCAACGACAACTACAACTTGGGCGTCAGTTGTAAGCTAAGCGAACGCGGCTTGATATTATTAAAATTGGAGTGGGAAATATAAAAATAACAAGAACAATATTGGTAGAAAAATACGGAGATGCTTAAAATAGCATCAAATAATAACAACAACAGCAATAAGTCTTGCTTACAATCAACAACAAAGTGTCCCATTGCGCTGTTGACGCAATTATGACGCAGTTATGAATGAATGCATATATTTTTGTCGTTATTGCCCCAGCGGTAATACAGTTTTTCTTAACCTTACTCCACGCTATAGACTGATATGCTAACGAAGGCAATAAAGTAAAAAAAAAAATACGAAAGCAAGCTGAGCAGCGGGCGATACTAAACCAGCAAGCGAATTGAAGGCGATCCAATAACAGCACAAGAAAACAGTCCACCACAAACAGTGGGAGGCCACTTCCGTACATGTTTTGCCCATTATTGATGTATGTACATACATATGTATACATGTATGTATGTAAATAGAACAAGAATTTTCAAAACTTACAGATACTCAAATTTTTTCTTGCATTTCGCCCAAAGTTTTCAAAGCCGACAGCTGAAGGTTTACTGCTTTAGAAACCAGCTTTCACCTAAATATCCGTTTCCATACACCATCCATTCCAAAACAAATTTGAACTTTTTATAATAATATTATTTTGTTATTTCCGCAATTATTTTTCTTTAAAAATAGCTTGGAATTATGCTCCAATACCCACTTTGCTTCTTTTTCAAAGTTGTCAAACGAACTATTTGTACCTTTTTCGGAATGTTGCCTACGATGATCATTAACCCATTTTCGGCAGCTGGTCGATTTTTCGACCACCAACTTCGGACTCCAATATCTCAAAAACTAAATGTAAATTTATTGATCAGTTTTCAGAAGTTTTAAACTTGGAATTTAGTTAATTTCTAGAGCATAAGTTTTTAAGAAAAAAGGGTTCAGGGCAGATTTTTGTAAAAGAATGAAATTATCACTATTTTTACGTGTTTTTTGTGCAGGTGAAAAAATAATGAAAAACAAAAAAAAACAAATAATTGTTACTAATTTATTGTGAAGAGAAAAGATGAAATTAAGAGAATCAAAAAAGTAACATATCGATATTGCAATAATTTTTACTGTTTCATGGACATAAACTTTAGTGGTCGAGAAATCGACCGCTGGCCAGGAACTGTCATGTAGGATAGAACAAAATCTAGCAATTTTTTTTTTCTTATTGAAAGAGATGGAAGTGAGTATCTTTGTGGAAGAAATGTTTTCTGAAATTGGTAAGCAATCAATCTTTTTTGCATACGTATATATAATTGCACCATTTTGTAGGCTCAAAATCTCTTTACATTGTTTTTTGATAAAAATATTATCACAAATATTACCACTTTCACAAATGAGTATGCAAACCAACACAATGCTCCAATTAACATCACACCAATCGAAATACGTAGGTTTGTTGGAATATTGTACCTATCGGGGTACCATACTTTGCCACACATTGACCACTACTGCCCTGTTCGACCGGATATGGGGGTTCCAATTGTGAAGCAGGCTATGAGTCGTAAACGGTTTAAAAAATTAAGCAGTTTTTTCCATTTCGCTGACAACACGAATTTAAACGCAGCAGACCGTTTTGCGAAGGTTCGTCCTATTACTGACGCTCTCAACAAAAAGTTTATGCAGTTTGGAGTCTTTAGCCATAATCTCTCTATAGACGAACAGATGATTCCATACTTTGGACGCCACTCCTGCAAAATGTTTATCAAAGGAAAGCCAATCCGGTTTGGGTTTAAAACATGGTGCTTATGCTCTGAGAGTGGGTACTTATTTTCTAGTTCATTGTACGGGGGAGCAGCAACCCCTCACGATAAAACTATTGGTCTAGGCGCACAAACAGTCTTAGACTTGCTTGCCAACGTATCTGACCCTGAGTGCCACATCATTTTCTTTGATAATTTTTTCTCTTCATACCATCTAATGTGCCTTCTGAACGAACGTCGATTTTTTGCAACTGGTACTATACGCGAAAATAGAATGGGCGATTCTCCTTTGAGAAATTTAAAAGAAGAAATACGAGGAACATTTGACCAACTACTTGATCATCAGCAAGAAAAATTGACTGTTCGATGGAATGATAATGCTGTAGTCAATGTTATAACTAATAACTCCGCAGTCAATCCTATTATTAGCACTAAAAGATATTGTCGGAAGAAAAAACAAACTATCACTATCCCGCAGCCAAAAGTTATTCAAGAATATAATCATGGCATGGGTGGTGTGGATCTCCATGATAATGCGGTGGCAAATTATAGAATATGTATGAGAGGAAAAAATGGTGGTGGCCAATGTGGACAAATGCACTTGGTAACGCAATGGTCAGTGCATGGAAACTTCATTGTATGGTAGCAAAAATTGAAAAGATAAAACCACTCTCACAATTTGATTTTCGTTCCAAAGTCACAACAGAATTATTGAATTACGACAAGGACGAAGACGAGTATGAAAACGAACATGGAGATGAAGGTCCATCGAAGCTTCCTCGGATCAGTGAAAGGGTACACGCTGTCATGAGAAGCATTGAAAACAAATTTCGGCGGTGTAAATTTTGCAAGAAACATACTATTTTTACTTGCAAAAAGTGCAATATTCATTTACATACTAAATGTTTTGATGATTATCATAAAAATTTGTAAGCTGACTTTTCTATCAATAAAACAACAAAAAAATATTTGTATTTGAACTAAAATGAAATAAATTGACTTCGTGTGCTAAATTTTTTTCATAAATGTTGTATTTTTTTAATATATTTGACGGTTTTTGGCCAGCGGTCGATTTTTCAACCAGTCCATATCTAAAACACCGATGGTCAGAATTTTTTTTTTTTAATTTTTCTTGATTGTGGTCCTATAAGCACTGACTAAAAAGGAAATGTAAAAATTATGTCGAATTCTTGTAGCGGCCGAAGATGGGTTAAGGCGGGTTGAATGACTTCATTCGTTTCCTGATGCTTTAATTTTATTACCAAATGCAAATTCGGAAATAAAAAACAGTCGTCAGGTGTTAAATCACGTGAATTTGGTGAATAGCGCAATGAAATAGTTTCCTTTTTTGTTCTGTGCTAAGAAATTCATACACATCTCACGATCGATTAGATTGATATTTTGATCGACTGCCAGCTTCTGCGGCACAAATCTTTGACTAAGCTTACGAAAGGCCTAACGATGCAGTCAATATGCGACACACAGTGTTTTGAGGAGCTCTCAATTAAACTCCAATGGCTTTTGAAGACGTTATAGAAATAGAATTTTGTTTGATGATTTTTTCCATTTGAAAGTAGTTTCTTAATTCTGCGTTTGAGGAAGTCCTTTTGTGAAAAACTTTGCCAGCTCATTTTCATATATTTTTATATATTTGAAAAGGTGAGCATCGCCAGATGAAAAGTTTTTGTCGCACGGTGAATGCAATAGAAACTCCCATCAAAGTTCCAACTGCTTCTAATGAGACAATTTGGTCAGTAGTTGACAGATCTTCGGAATAAAACCTACTTTATGCGCAAAAGACAGTTTATGTCGGAGCAAACACGAAAACTGCGAGTTAGCCGACAAAAACGTTTTCTAAACAAAATTAAACTCCCAGCATCGCCTGATATGTTATGGTTTTACTGACGAAAAAGGTTGACTCAGAAAGAACCCGAATGATAGATGGCTAAGTTCCAATCATACAGAGGTCCCTGTTGCCATGCACACGAAGTTTCCTGCCACTGTTATGGTTTTAGGTGTTGTGAGCAACAAAAGACATGTTATGGCACCACTCTTCTTTACTTAAGAATTTCGAGCCGATTCTGCTGCATATATCGAAATTCTACACACAATAGTGGAGCCCTGGATTGATAGCGTACACGATGGCAGCCTTTCATCAAGAGTCTGCTCCGTCCCACAAAGCGATGGCGGCACAAGATTGGATGACTGAACATTTCCATGACCACATAACACAGAACTTATGATCGCCTAACTCCTCAGACTTTAATTGCCTGGATCACCACGTATGGGGCGTAGTTGAGCGTGAAACCAATAGACATCTTCATAACACGATTTCTTCTCTGAAGGCAGCAGACCGTTATGGTCGATATGTAGGTATATGGAGTATTTGATTTGGGTATGCAATCGTTTCCGGACCCGGATAGCGGAGGTCATTGCAGCTAATGGAAATTTTATGAAATGATTTCATAGATATATGTATAATAAATCAATATCGAAAGATTTATAAGCCTTTGAGAGGAAAAAGTTGGGGACTTTAAAAAACGAGAGGATGGAAGAAGGAGTTAGGAAACCTACAGCGCGTGAAATAAAGGGCAAAACGATAAGGCTATGGCAACACCGCTTCAGAAACGAAGCACGTGGAAGACGGATAATTAGGCTAATAAAAAACGTTGCTCCGTGATGCGCTGGAACTTCGGTGAAGTAAATTTGTATAAAAATCAAATGCATTCGGGGCACAGGTTTTTCTAGAAATACCTGTTAAAAACAGGGAAATGCGAACACTCCATACGCATATACGATGATGCAGCCAAAGAGGACGCTGAGCACACCTTCTTCTAATGCACGCGTTAGGGACAGGAGTGCCGACAGCTGGAGAATGCAATCGGTCACATAACCACTGAAAATGTTATCAACAAGGTGCAGCGACGAAACGTGGGAAATCATCACTGGTTTCGTGGAAAAAATTCTTCGGATGAAAAAGCGGGACCTGGAGGTAGGGAGACAAGCATAGAAGTAATGCGAAACGATGCCAGGGTGGGCGACGGTTTCAAACTAGGGGGGATTTTTTAGTCTGCTGCATTAAGCATTTTACAACTCCTCATCCGCAAAAAAAAAACAAAAAGGCATTGGAATAAGTACTCATAAGCCGGTACAACGCCCCGATTTCCATGATTTTATACATATTTTCGTAGATTGCCCTACCAGAGCGAGCCTCGTCTTGCACGACCATTTCACCAGAATAAATTGTTGGAACAATCGCTTTGTTATTCAATTTGTTACTGTATAGGGTCCATAAACAGCATGGATTTTTCCCCTTCATCAAAGTGTTGCTGCAGAATGCATTAAATTCTATTTTTTACCTCCCTTCGAACTGTTGAAACTTTTTACATCATCTAATATTTACCAAACTAAAGCTGAGGCTTTCGCTAAATCCAAACTGATTTTGATGGATTACATTAAACTAATTGAATTGCTGAAGGAATTTGGTTTTATATGGGAATTATGTTTAAATTAAAATAATTAAACGCCATACAAATGCGCAGAACTTTCCTCGTTCCTCTATAAGTCCCAAGGGCATTCGAACACAGCATCAATCTTATGCCAAGTCACTGGAAAGCGAAGACGACAACAAGTGAAGTGAATCAGAAATAAAATATTTTCATTCAATCGCTCAGGTTTTTGGATATTCGCGGCTCTTTGATAAATATTGACGCATAGGTATGTGCTATGTAGGTGTAAACGTATTTTCCAGGTAAATAAAATGGAAATGAGATATGCATAGAATCGGCAAGCGAAGATTTTATGAAATGCAAATAAAATAAAACGAATCTGAGCCATGACAGGACCCCATAATGCGCATAAATACATTTGTAAATGTTTATATGTATGTACTTATGTATGTATGTATGTATGTATGTATGTATGTATGTATGTATGTAAGTATGTGTGCATGCATGTAACAGAAACCTACGTGGCGAACTCGAAATTGTTTCGGTCTCATTTTATTTTATTTTATTTATTCTGTGCCGTTGCATGTCGGACACACATACAAGCAAGTGCTCCCTTAAGTGCAGGCAGACGCAAGGCAAACGATGAGAGGAAAACACTTTTAGCGAGCGCTGGCATATTATTAAGTTCTTCACTAGCACCACTGTCTTCCACTCCCACCACACCAGTGCTCCATCATCCGTGTCGTACACCTACATACATAAATATAATACAAAACATATTTCCATTTCAATTCTTTTTGCTTTGCAACGCAATTCATTTACTTTTTAATGTATGAAAATAATTTCCAAGAACTTTTTCATGCCTACGCATACATACATATACACATACATATATAAATACATGCACATATTTTTATGTAAAAATGCCGAGACATTAAAATATTCACTGAGATCACACTTTTCAAAGCAATCGCACGCCGCCACTGCTGGCGACTGAATGCATGCCTATGTATGTATGTGCCAGGATGTGCTCCGCTTGTAGTAGGCAGATTTGTTTACGGATTTCTGTTTACGGCAATTATTTCTGGGAATTCCTGTTATCATTGGTTGGTAATGCTATTGTTTTTGTCATCGCACAATTCCACCTCTGCATATTTGCTTTTACTTGCGCGCGTTGTGTGTTTTCCCGCTGATTTGTTTATTCTTACGCGCGCATATGGAAAATATTTATATATTTATGTGTGTGTGAATGTATGCATTTTCCCTCCGGTATTGCAAAGGGCGTTGGATGTTCCATTATGGGATATTAAAAAAAGTATGTTCATATATGTATCTGCGTGTGTTTTTGTGGCGAATTTCGTTGTTATGCAGTTTTGTGGCGCACTTGTTTATGTACAGTTATTATTTTACCTTTTCCGAAAATATTCCCCCTGGACAAGTATTGTGCTGTGCTTCTTAGTTTTCCATTGAAAATTGGAAAGCATTGATGCTTATTAATATTACGAACATGCAGTGTAGAATCCTCTCCGGCGTTCTCCCAAAGGACGCAGTGTATATTTATTGAATGGATTTATGTAAAAGGTAAATACCACTTTGAAATTTTCAAATAAGCTATAAATTTCCGAATCCTTCTGTGAAGTGAAGCGAGTAGCGGTGGAGAGCGGAGAAAGTAGGATGGGTTGTCAATATATAGAAATTACTATACTTATACAATTCAAAAATTGAATGACATTTGACACATTTTTACATACATAAATACATAAATACAATACGTAATCGTACAATTTCAAATAGGGTATTAGTGCATTCTCTCATTGTACAAAACCAATGGACGTTTGCAGGTCCAAAGATCCAGCGGCTTCGTTGACTGGTCATCTCGCTCGAATGGATACAAACCTTCCGCCTTTGAATGTCTCGCCAGGTGTCTCTGTTTTCCGCACACCTTTTCCCGTTTCTTAAGACAAGAAGAGCCAGATCATCTTCAATTTGGTCCTACCACCGGACACGTGAACGTCCTCTCTTCCCCGACGATCGCCAATAACAGTTTCAAATACCTTCTTCGCCGGAGCAGTTCTTTCCATACGGACGACATGACCCAGTCGCCTTAGTCGCTGAAGGGTGACGAGTTTGACTATGTCAATATCTCCGTAAAGCTCATACAGCTCGTGACGGTAATCGTAAGCGGTTATCGCGGAAATAAAAAGAATATTCGAGAAATTATGGACAAGAATACTTCAATACTCTATAGCTACATATGTAATCCAATGCTTGGGAAATACTTGGTTTGCTAACATCGCTTATGTTTCCAATTCACGGTTAGATGATAAATACTTGTACCGGGTATCGTATGTCATCCGTGAGTGGCGTAATTATGGTAAACAATTAAACAATTATTTTCTTTACAGCTCACTGTAGAGCGAATCTGGCTGACAAACAACTCTTGTACCTGGGTCTCTAACGACCACTAATCTACTTTAAGTTTCACATATGTATGTATACTTTTCTAATTTATTTCATTCTGTGACATATGAAAATTGCCCCAATTTCGGAGAAAATGAGAGGATGCAGGCTAAGATGGTATGGACACGTAATGCATAGAGACGAAGACCATATCGGGGAAGTTCGCCAGGAACATACCTGAACCAACAAAAACTAGAGGAAGAGCACAATACACCTGGCTAAACACCATACATGGGAACATAATAGAGTAGCACCTTGATGATGTGACGACGCAAGACAGAGGAACCTGACGCATGAGGACAAGGAGGGCCGACCCCAAATAAGCATAAGGCAAAGAGAGAGAGCGCGCTGGAACAGTCAAGTGTCTTCGAAATCGTTCTGACTTAGAAAAGTTCTACCTCTTGTCAATGACTACACACATATATTTACATATATTTGCTTACAAAATTACAAATCAAGTCTTAGGATTAAAATTTATTCTATTTGAAAATAACAATCGCTAATTGCCAAAAATGTATTTTCTCCAGTTTCTTCTTTCACCCTTCTTCCATGAAAAATAATTTAAACTTCAGCCAGCAAAATAGCAAAAAGAAACCAAGTTCTTCAACACCTGTGCACCATCCACTTTCTACTGTTAATATTATTGAGCGAAGTATAATTGCTTGGAAGTAGACAAACAACCAAAAAGGCGTGGTATACAAGTATATGTGCATATGTATGTATGTATTGATAAGCCCCAGAAGCAGTGCTCAGGCAAATGCAGCTTATTGCGGTGCGGAAAAGTTGAAGGTTGCGTATTATTTAAAATTGCCAGCAGCTAAAGACAGTTCATAAATTCAGAAGATAGCATACACATACATACTCACACACACATAATGACTTAATGAAGATACACACATACTTACAAACAACTACTCAACAACCGCGTAGCGATGCTTTCCTCTCAAAAGTGTAAAATCGTGATTGTCTGCTGTTTAGGCGCCTTTGCGCCCTGAAGTGGGCATCGCATTTCAGCGCACGCTAATAATTCTTTGGCTCAATGGTTGAATGGCTGAATGTTTGGTTGGTTGATTGGTTGTTTGAGGCATTGCGCGAAAGACACGCAAACAAGAAAGCAGCAAAGTTTAGACAAATACACGTAGAAGGAATTAAGCTTAGGCAGCGATAGAAATTAAAATAACGTCAGCTAATCCCATCAGGACAGAAAATGATATATTAAGTTTGAGCGAAAGAGATGAGGGAGGCGTCTACCTGTCTCAGTGTATAAAATTTTTATTTATAGTTTGAGAATTTCGTAAGTGGCATAATAACAATTGTCAACATTTATTTTCAGGGGGGACTGATGAAGACAGCAGCGAGGTAAAGATGGCAACAAACACCTGTGTACCGGAAGCGTGCGCTGCTCGTAAATGCCTGAAATGAATTAGGAAAAGTATCGTACACATTGCCAAAGCGCCGATTTGCTGTTGTAACGAAAACAATAACTAAAGTGAATTAAATGTCGGCAGCTGAGCATTTTTTTGGTTTCAAAGCATTGCTGACACCTGTCCTGGTGTCAAAGTAATAGAAATAATTTATAGCGAAATCAGGTAATTTATTACCGTTTTTTTATTGAATGAAATCCGAAAAATATTAAATGGAATTGCAACTGAAAAGGACAAAGAAGAAACAAGAAATTGATTTGTGTTAATGATTGCCATTCTTAAGCGGACCACCACCTCTCATAAGCGGACGCGATACTCTAATCCGCGGACAACAAAGATAGTAGGTAGACAATAGTTAAAATAAAAAAAGAATGCATAACTAAACCAAACACACGAATCTACATGCTGAAACATGTGAACGTGTAACGGGATCTATGTGTAACAAAGTGTAGCTTTTAGCATGAAAAGAACAGAAATTTTTGAATAATTTGATTTGTATTTTGCAAAACTTGTATATTGTGTTAATTGTTTCAATAGTGAAAATGTTACAGAAAAAGAAAATGCTTTCCATTAAGGAAAAAATGGAAGTTTTAAATGTGGTTGATAAGGAAAATTTATCTGTTCGTGCTCTAGCAAAGAGGTTAGTACTACACAAAATGGTTTTTTTTTTAAATATCCTTTCAACAGGTTTCCTTTTGTTTTGCTTTTAAATGTTCAATATTGGAAAAACCCAAGCTGCCACTCACGTGAAACAAAAGGAAGATATTAAAAGAATATGGATGGGCGGTGATAATGTCAACAAAAAGAAAAAGTTCTTAAACGCGGATGGCTCAAAAATTGACCATTTGAGTTTCGAATGGTTCGTTAAGGCCAGAAGCCAAAATATACCAATATCGGGTATTATTATAAAGGAAAAAGCAAAAGAAATCGCTGGCCGATTAGGTATTCAACATTTTTCTGCGCCAAATGGATGGTTGGAGAAATGGCGCAGGCGTCATAATGTGACTTTCAAAAGAATATGTGGGGAATCTTCCGAGGTTAATTTCGAGGATGTGCAGCAATTTAAACAAAAACTACCAAACATTTTATTAGGCTACAGCCCAAAAGATATTTACAACGCGGATGAAACTGGACTATTTTTCAGTGCTTTGCCCAATAAAACTTTTGCTCGGAAGAATGAAAAATGCGTGGGCGGTAAGTTATCAAAAGAAAGATTAACTGTGCTATTGTGTGCCAATATGGTTGGAGATAAAGAAAAGCCATTGGTTATCGGAAAAGCAGCATGCCCACGCGCCTTTAAAAGAGGAAATATAGGAAGTTTGCCAGTGGAATGGAAGTCAAACCGGAAAGCTTGGATGTCTCGTGAAAATATGTGTGAGTGGCTAGAAATACTTGATAAAAAAATGGGCTGCCAGAAGAGGAAAATTTTATTATTTTTGGACAATGCTACAACTCACCTTCGAGATATTAAACTAGATAACATAAAGTTGATCTTTTTACCTACTAATACAACATCCGTTTGTCAGCCCCTCGATCAGGGTATAATACAAAATTTTAAGTGTCATTACAGATACCATATAATCAAATATATTTTGATAAAATTGGAGACATTCCAATGGACAGACTTTCAAAAACTTTTGACATTTTGGAGGCTGTATTTTTTATTAAATCTTCATGGGACAATGTAACGGCAAAAACTATTAAGAATTGTTTTTCGAAAGCCGGGTTTCAAAAGGCTCCGCTTGAATGTTCTGACTTCGAGGCAGAGGATGACATTCCCATATCGACACTAGCGGCTTTGATAAAGATTTTAAATGAAAATCAGCAAGGTCAGTATACAGAAGAGTTTTTGTTAATCGACGAAATTGTTTCTACAGAAGACAATAATATTGACGTTGTCATTGACGAAATTAATACTGAGGAATTATCTGACGGAGAAAGCGAAGACTCAAATCATGTATGTGTCCAGGATGAATGTCAGATCAAGTCATATCCAGGAGCATTAGAACAACTGCGTCGCATTAAACAATTTCTAAGAGACGATATTACTGGATTCCAATACGCCAAGACTTTAGAATGTCATCTTGAAAACCTTTTTCTGAAACATAAACAGGAAAATCTACGACAGACTACGGTATATGAATTTTTGAAGCCTAAAATATAAATATGTTCAATCAAATATGTATATTCAAATGTGCAAATATATTCATTGTTCCCAATATAAAAATGTACATACATACATATATATTTCTCAATAAATATGAAAAAAACTGAACGTACCATAAAAAAACATAAAAAAATTGTTTAAAGAGGTGTGATGGTAATTTTAACTTAGAGTTTTTTTTTCAACCCCCATAAGCGGACACTCCCCATAAGCGGACGAAAATTGTGGAACCGTGAGTGTCCGCTTGTGGGAGGTTTCACTGTATATTATA
>JAYXIM010008366.1:0-89744 GCA_037575425.1 Anastrepha fraterculus | reverse complement strand
GGGGGACCCTCATTTAGACGGTCGAAAAATGCATCATTTTTGGGAATTTTTTTCTCAGGTAAAATAACTTCAAACGTTTTGTAATTCATAAAGTACTTTAATAAATGTCTTGACTGTCTACAAAAATTTTCGGAGAAGAAAAAAAACATTTTAAGTATGGAAATATACACCTCGTCCATGGCACCTCATTCTATCTGTGTACATTCTAGCGCTCTGAATTTTTTTCTGAAATAAAAAAACCAAATTTTTTTTAAAACTTTAGGATAATACCTTCGATGTGACATTTTGATTTAAAAAAAAATGTCGAAATTGATATTTTTTACCCAGTTTTATGTTAAAAGTGATTTTTCATTGACTTTAAAATTACAAAAAAATATGAAAATCTTTTTTTTTAAAAAAACACTTAATGTCACATTGAAAACAATTTAATTATCTTTAAAATGAGCTATTGTAAAGCCTGATTGGTTCAATACAGCGTTCTCAATTGTGTACACAAAATCGAAAAATGATGTTTCGAGAAAAACGCGTTTAAAGTTTTGGATACAGGTGATCAGGCCACCCGTCGCGTCCTGTTAAAAATTTTGTCACTCCTTCAAAAATACAGATATCGACTTGAAATTTTGAAAGTATATTCTTAAATAGTTGTAGAATAGATTAAAATTATTTCCAAAAAATCGATTTTTTTGACCCGATAAATGAGGGTCCCCCTTTAAATGGACTACTGAAGAAAAGCTTTATGATGTAGATGAATTCAGCACATTTCACTAACAATTCACTCATGAATTGGTATTTTTTTTTAGTCAGGAGGTGTAAACCAAAATGTCTGAAACAGTATCAAAGGTGCCATCACACCAATGGTATGTGGGGCATGCTCGCACTAACACTATAACATTCCTCCTCCTAGGCTGATGAAGGTGGAGCCGCGTTTATGTGTATTGACACAACAGGTTCCTGCGTCCCGCTTCTGTGGGCGTATGTAGAGTTTACGCCATCGGTAGTATTCACTCCTCCCACAGTCTTCGAAAGCGGTTGTGATGGGAATGAAACATCGGAGAATGTGCAATAGTCCGATACTCACAAACTATTGTCTTGTCTTCAGTTTGGTACTGTCGTGAGGGTTTGGCTCAAGCATCTGTGTTTAGCGTCGGTTTGTCTAAAACAGTTTATCTCCATTGTCCACCTGCCAACAAAGGTACCAAAAACTTTGCAATAAACGAATAGGCTTTATATTTATAGGGTTGTTTTGTATTTTTTTCCTTCCTTTTCTCCTAAGAACTGTCGAATTATGACTTAGTTGGATTAAGTACATTGCATAAGAAATAATCTAGCTGGTCTTGCTACCTATTTAATTTAATATCTTAATAGTATTGAATACTTAGTCTATCTTTCTGCTTTTACTGCTGCTACCGCTGTTGTTGTTACAGTAGCAACTGCTGCTGTCGTTTCTGGGCTTTCCTTTCCCAGTCAATGCGGTTGAGCCTCGTCACGACTGTAGCCGCGAACGTTTTTGCGGCGTCCCATTTAGTGATGGTCGAGCAAATGTCCTGGAAAAATTTTGCGTGGGATGGCGGGGGTGTTCGAATGCCTTCGCCAGCATTGCTCGTTCTTTACTGAAACGTCTGCAGTGAAAGAACACATGTTCTGCGCTCTCTACTGTATTCGAGCAACTCGGGCAAAAAGGGCTGTCGACCAGCTGGAAACGATATTCAAGGAAGCAGCCGTATCCGGTGAGTATCTGAGTTAGGTAGTAGTCAATATCGCCATGCTTCCTATTCATCCACCCTTCTAGGTTTGGTATAAGTTTGTAAGTCTACCGGCTTTTGGTTGACTCATCCCATCTTCTTTGCCATTCGACCATCGATCGCGTTCTTACTACCGCCTTTTCTGCTATCGTCGCTTGATTGGTAGTGTAAAGAAGCATGCCTGAGTACCCTAGTACACACCTGTGTTAAATTCACTAATAAAGTTAGACACGGGCACTGGTACTGAGCAAGGCACCCACGATTTCAGCTGTGATTCAGTGCTGATGCGTAGTGAATGAAGTCGGGGCGTATGAGCAATTTTTTGTAGATATTTGAGGATTTTTGAGCACAAATTAGCATTAAAGAATTTTATTAAAAAAAATGCGCTCGACAATATATTTTCATTTACAACATTTTTCAATCTGCAATTATTTTTATTCTTAAGCGCACATCCACATGAACATATACCCAAGGCCCTGTGAAAATTAATTTTCTTTCAACCTAATTTTGGCTTCGAGAAGTGGCTGTGAATAATTAACCTACACTTAAGTCGCTTATATTCTACCGTTGCCTACTTCTTTTGGCGGGTTGGTGGCAAATGAAGCAGCAAACATCGCAATGTAAATAGCAAAGGAATTCACAAGTCACACTAAATAATAGGCATTTTCGACAGATCAGCCTTTTCATTTACTGGCCTCTCAGTGCTTAATTACCACTCAAAATGGGCGGCTAAAGAAAGTAAAACAAAGTACTAAATGCAATTCAAATTCCAGCTGCCAGCTGCCAACTGCCAACTGCCAGTTGCCTGCTGCCTCAACTGATTTGATGCTTCATTAGAAGGCGTCAATTTGTATGCCACCCACTGGTTATTTGTCAACTCACTGGGCTTGGAACGCTGTGTGCGTACGCATAATTGTTCTTGTGTTGTGTGTGTGTGTGTGTGCCTATGTGTGCGTTCTTTATCTTTTGTAAATGTGTATAAATTTAAAGGAGTCACGGAAAGCTGACTAATTAAACGAAATCTTATGCAGCACAAATTAGGCAAACCCTAAATTCATTAGTAACGGAATTAACTGAATAAACAAAGTTAGCGCACAGTGGTACAGAGTTAGTAGAATTGTGGTCATATTGGGGAGTTCTATGTCAAGTGATTCTAATATTTGGAATATTGTCGTGCATTTTTCTGAGAACTTTTTTGTAGGCGTGCAATAAAACGTAGAAAAGAAAATTTTTTTAAAAATGTTATAATTTTGAGATTTAATAAATGTTGAACATTACGGTACTGAGTTCTTTAAAGCGATATATCTTCGGTTGTTTTTAACATTTTTCTGATGTTTTTCTAGGATAAAATATACTTGAAAAAAAGGCTACAAGAAAAAAAATTAGTAAAAAATTTTCCACCATACCATAAAAAATTAAAAAAAAAATTTCTTTAAATTAGCTACGGATGAAATATATTAAAAACAAAACTCTTCTGGAATACAAAAAGACTAGAAAAAACTTTTTTTTTTAAATTTCGAACCAAATAATAAAAAATTAAAAAAAAACCTTTTTAATCCATAACTTAAAAAAAATTTTTTTTTTAATTTTTTATTATTTTGTTCGAAATTTTTTTGAAAAATTGTTTTTCTAGTCTTCTTGTATTCTAGTTTTTAATATATTTTTTAATATATTAAAATATACTTAAAACAAAATTATTTTGGAATAAAACTAAAAAAAAATTTTTTTTTTAAATAATAAGAAATTAAAAAAAAAAGTTAAGGTATGGATAAAATATACTTAAAGCAAAAATATTTTGGAAAACAATAAATTTTTTTTCTTCGAAACTTTTGTGGAATTTTTTTTTTTTTTTGAAAATATTACAGAAATGCTCAGATTTTTTTCTTATTTTTTTTCATTAATAGCTGAGACTATGTTCAGTTATCACTCAAAGTGTGAAAAAGAGAGACTCCTAGTCGAGTTGGAGTTTTCCAAAGAGTACAAGAAAAAACCAAACAAAAAAAAACTTAAAAAAAAGGAGAAATTGTTCAAAAAAAATTTTTTAAGGGATGGATGAAATATGTATGTAAGGTAATTTTACCTTTATATAACCGCAAAAGAAAACACACGTTTCTACTGCTCGGTTGCTTTATTTCAACTAACTGTACATACTAAAACTAAGAATAACGGCTGAACCAAAATGTACATAGCCAACTATGATTCTTACAAATCATGGCTTGCTGCGATTCTTACAATCATTGTTTGCTGTGATTCTTACAATCACGGGTTGCTATGATTCTTACAATTCTCCCTCTCAACCCAGTTATTTTATAAATTACATTTTTCAAAATTTTCCGTATTTTAATATTTTCATTACGACAAAACTGTAATAATAATATTGCTACTTTTGAGTACACAATGCGCCATTTCCACTAATGTTCTGTTCGCTCTCTCAGCCACGCTATTTTGTTGAGGCGAATAGCTAACTGAAGTTTGGTGAACAATACCCCTTTCACTAAAATACCGCTTAAACATCATATTGGCAAACTCTTTACCATTATCACTTCTCACAGTTTTTATTTTTCGGCCTATCTGTGTCTCCGCAGTCACAGCAAAATGTTTAAATGCATCAAAAGCATCAGATTTATTTTTCAAAAAATACACTGTCATATAACGGGAGAAATCATCAATAAATGTAATGAAATATGACGCTCCCCCCAACGATTTAACCCGCATGGGACCACAAAGATCTGTATGAATCAAGTCCAGCACGTTTTCCGATAATACCCTACCATATGCACTGTAAGGCAAGCTACGAATTTTGCAAACAGCACAAGTTACACACTGATAATTATGAACGCCACTTATATTCAAACCTCGTACCAGATTTTTGTTTGACAGAATTCGCAAATCGTTTATATTTACATGTCCGAATCTTTTATGCCACTTTTCTAACATTTATTTTCAATTAAGGCATTTAACTTTTCAACCGGTTTTCTAATTGTCATTTTAACAACAAATACACCACCGACTAACTTTGCTTTTAACATGCTTTCTCCTTCTTTTGTTTCCATTAATGCGTAATTTTTCGAAAATTTTATTGAATGACCGTATTCTATGGCTTTGCCAATTGAGAAAAAATTTGATTTTAGTTCTGGAACATACCACACATTATGTAAAATTAAGTTCATAAATTCCGTTTTTAAGCTCACCGTACCTATACCTTCGGCATAAATTGTTTTCCCCGTTGCAAGCACTATTTCTTGCCTTCTGGGCTCAATTGAGTTGAAAAAACTTTGTTCCATACACATGTGCGAACTAGCACCACTGTCCAAAATCCACGTGTCACTATCATTTTTTCGCTCTTCAAACAAACAACATGCCTTGTCATTTCTTTTTTCTTTAGGCATTGACACTTTACACTGGGCACGTATATGTCCCTTTTTGCCACATTTAAAACACACAATTTTTTGTCGACTTTTGGACTTGGCCAAAAACACCTTTTCATCAGGAGTTGAACACTTTTCATTTTGGCGTATTTCGCTTTCCAAAATTTTTGACACCAACGCATCGAATTTCGGCAAGGTATCCCGGCTTTCAATAGCCACTACAAAACTTTCCATCTCATCAGGGAGACTACAGAGAAGCAAAATTGAGATGAAATCGTCTGGCACCACAATTCCTATTTCTCTAAGATCCTTAACAATTGAACGAAACTCATTTACACGCGCTGCGAACTTGTCTTGCATGGAAATTTTGAAGTGTATCAACTTTTTAAATAGAGCAACCTTACGCGCGGCACTATCTGTGCAATAAATTGAATTTAGAACCCGCCACGCTTCCTTTGAAGTTGCACAACTTTTTACGTGTATTAATTCACTAGATTTTACGCACAATGTAATTGTTGCCAATGCTTTCTGGTCACTTTTTACCCAGAGAGCCCTTGCAATCTCTTCGTCCGGCTTTTCGCCAACCACATATTCCCACAAATCTAATGTTACTAACAGGCTTTTTACCTGTACCGACCACGTCGCGTAATTGTCCTGGGAAAGTTTTTCAATATTTGCGATTGCACTCATTTTTCCGTATCAACGCGATACCCAAAAAAGAAACAAAATCAATTGCCCACGTGATCTGGGCCCATAACCAATGTAAGGTAATTTTACCTTTATATAACCGCAAAAGAAAACACACGTTTCTACTGCTCGGTTGCTTTATTTCAACTAACTGTACATACTAAAACTAAGAATAACGGCTGAACCAAAATGTACATAGCCAACTATGATTCTTACAAATCATGGCTTGCTGCGATTCTTACAATCATTGTTTGCTGTGATTCTTACAATCACGGGTTGCTATGATTCTTACAATGTATACTTAGCTGAAATTCGTTTGGTAAAACAATTATTATTTCTTGTTTAAAATTTTTGGAGGATTGTTTTTTTATAATTTTTGGAAAAACCTCTCTTCAGACTTGTTTCTTTTTCTTCATTAAGGAGTTACATGGGTTTCGTCGGGTAAAAAAAGGCATATTTTCAATATTTTTTTTCTATTTAAAAAATTATTTATTTAATTTAAACTTTTTGGCTGTCTTATAGATACATATCTAAAGAATAATTTTCGAAATTAAAAAAAAAAAAATTAAAACTCCTCCATTGTGACGTCATTTCCGGTGACCCCTCCTGCAGCATAACTCCTGACAGGATCATCAAAAATGAAAAAAACAAAAATAAGTGTTTTAGTTAAGCCCATAAACTCGTGCGTGAACGAAGGAAAGAAAAAAAAGTAAAAATTGGAATTTTGGCAGACATTTTTCCAAAAAAATTAAAATTTCGGTCAAATTTGCTTGACATTGTGTTTTTTTTAAAATAGTTGTAATTGAAAAAAAAAATCCTTTGTCCAAGCAGGAGTAAATTGTATCTCGAACACCTGTGTAAAATCAAGATCGGTTGAGTAGTTTTCGAATATATTTGACAACCGACTTTGAAAACACAGTTCCGAGAAAAACGCGTTTAAGGTTTTGAGTAACAATAAATTTGGCTTGGAGCGCACACCTTCCAAAGGCTGTATCTACGAAACTATTATTTTCGGATCGACTTGAAAATTTAGGATACTATTCTTGAGATGTTGTAGAAATTAATAAGCAAACAAAATCGATTTTGTTAACTCACGAAACCCATGTAACCCCTTAGTAGCTGGTATTTTGATTAGTAATCTTTTTTTCATTAATAGCTAAGACTATGCTCAGTAATCACTTACAATTTTTTGGTGGTATTCACAAACTTTTCGAATTGGATTTTCCAAAGACTACAAGAAAAAAATTTCCTAAAAAACTTTTCAGGCCAACTTTATTTATTTTTCCAATTTTTCAAAATAAATAAAAAATGGGTTTTAAGGCATAGATATAGCAAAACTATAGATATCCAATTAATAAAGAAAAATTGAAGTGAAAGAGAGTGAAAAAAAAATTTTGAGGCATGGATAAAGTATACTTAGGTAAAATTCGTTCATTTCTTTTGTTAAATTTTTTTCTTCAAATCTTTTGGGAAAACTTTATTTTTTTTAATTAAAATTTTTTTTTTTTTGTCATTAATAGCTGTTCCCATGCTCAGTAATCACTGAAAGTTTCCTAGCGAGATATCCAAACTTTTCGAATAGGAGTTTCTAAAGGCTACTAGAAAGTGCTCCAAAAAATTTTGAGCCAGAAAATAAAACAAATTTTCCAAAAAAAAACATAACAAAAAAAAATTTTTTTTTTTAAATTTTCGAAAAAAATTCTGCTCAGAAAAAACGTGTTAAAAAAAAAACAAATTAAAACAAAAATGCTGCTCAGACTTTTTCTTAGTTCTTTTTCAATAATAATTTTGACTATGCTCAGTAAACACTGAAAGTCTCCCAGTGAGATTCCCAAACATTTCGAATTGGAGTTTCCACAGATTACAAGAAAAAAAATTGATAACGACTTACAAATTTTTCACTTTTCAATTTTGCCAAAAGTTTTTGTTTTAAGGTTGGGTAAAATCTACATAAAAAATACTTTAGGAAAACAATTCATTTTTGTTTCCAAATTTTTTGTAAATGTTTTTTTCTTTTTTATTTTTTTTTTCATTTATAGCTGAGACTGCTTAGTAATCACTGAAAGTTTCCCAGTGAGATTCACAAACATTTCGAATTGGAGTTTCGAAAGCTTACAAGAAAAATATGTCCTAAACATTTTTTTTTAATACTTTTTCTATAAAAATTGAAAAAAACAATTTTTTTCCAAAATTATATATAAATATACTTAAACAAATTTTTTTTAGAAAACAATTAATGTTTTTGTTCAAAACTTTTGGGAACATTTTATTTGTTTTATATTTAAAAAAAAATCTCTGCGCAGATTTTTTTCTTACTTTTTTCATTAATAGTTGAGACCAAGCTCAATAATCACTGAAAGTTTGCTAGTGAGGCGGACACACTTTTCGAGTTTTCGAATTTCACAAACAAATGTTTCTGAAAACAATTTATTTTTTTGTTCAAAATTTTTGGGCAAATTTACTTTTTTGTAATTTTTGCAAAAAACCCTGCTCAGATTTGGTTCTTATTTTTATTCTTTTTTGTATTAATATGTAAGACTATGCTCGGAGAACACTAAAAGTTACCCAGTGGGACTCTCAAATTTTTCGAAATGGAGCTTCCAAAGATTACAAGAAAGAAATTTCCTACAAAATTATTAACCAAACAAAAAAATGTATAAACAAGTTTCAAATTTTTTTTTTTTAATTTGTAAAAAAATTTTTTGAGGCATGGCATATACTTAAAAAAGAATTCGTTTGGGCAACAATTATGGTTTTTTGTTGACAACTATTGAGGAAATTTTATTTTTGTAAATTTTGAAGAAACCCCTACACAGATTTTTTCATATTTTTTTTCATTAATAGCTGAGATTTTGCTCAGTGGTTACTGAAATTTTGATTTTTGACGTGATAACGTCTTATAATTCGATTTAACAGGCTGCACGCACGAAAAAATGTGTCGTTACCTTGCTCATTTGTCGTTACCTTGCTCATTTGTCGTTACCTTGGTCATTGTCGTTACCTTGAATGAACTACAAGCGAAAGCGCGGAACGAACAAAGCAAACGAACGGCAACGTTCGACATCTTGCTCTCTCCTACTTAAGTGAGCGTATATATGTATGTATATGCGCATATGTACATATATAAATTCACGTATTTGTATTTGCATATGCCTTCTTATTGATTATTATTAATTTGATTTACTTGAACAATTTAAAATAAAACCAAGTTTGTTAATAATACCTGTTGTCTTAATGTTTTTATTATTAATTTTTTTATTATATATGAAGGAAAAAATGTATGGTAATATTTACCATATACCTTATAAGATATGTTGTATACTAATATATGTATATAAACATGCATATACATATACAATTTCGCGCAATTTTCAAAAAGAATAAATCTGTATGTAAAGATGCATACAAATCATATGGACATATCAAATATACGAATTTATTCCGTACGCAAGCAAATGTAAGCTAATGTGCTTGAACTGCAAGCGAGAGCGCGGAACGAACGACAAAGAGCACAATCGGCCCCCGCGTTCGGCAACGTTCGACATCTGGCTCTGTCCTACTTGAGTGAGCATATATATGTATGTATATGTATGTATATGCGCATTTGTATATAAATTCACATACTTGTATTTGCATATGCCTTCTTCCTGTGTGCATGGTAATGAACCATTTCTCTGTTGAGAATCGGACAATGATAGAAAATGTAGGAAATGAAAGGGAGTGTTTCGAGTGTAAAGTGTCTTGAAAAAGGCAAATCGATGATGGTGCCTCTTAGTGTTGTTGACTTATTAACGTCTGATGCACAATCGAAATTGAAGATATCTTTCATGAATTTGATAAATGTTTCGTCATTTTTCACGTTTGTGTAAATGTAACTTGACCTATTCCATTGCAATTCCATTTACCTCCTCCTCTATATCCATACAAAATATCTATCAAACAAATAAAATTAAAATTTTGTTTTGAAAATTGCAACCATTCCATCAATATTTTCTTATTACGTTGTCACGTTAAACTATCGTCAGTAAACCGACTTTACAGACAACCTCTTTTTTTCTGTAGGAAAGGCTTACCGAAAGAGCGAAGTCTTACTCTAGGCAGACCTGGACATTCGCTTAAATGGTGGAAAAGAAAGTAGAAGGAAAGGTTGAGTCTGGCTGCATGGTCCCCTACCTTCCAGTGGTGACCTGTAGGGGTTGCAGTGATACGTGCGATGCTTGGGCGAGAACATTCAATAGGTAATTCATTCACTGGATATTGTGCGACCACGGTGTTTTTGTTTTTGCGGTGCATGTAGGTAAGTACTTTCACCTTCCTGCTGCTAAAATATAGTGAAGCAATGGATTTTTTATTATATTTTTATTATATTGGATTTTTTATTATGTTATGTCTCGTACCGAACCTTTTCTTGCTAGGTCATCCGCTATCTCGTTACCCCGTATGTTCCTATGACCGAGAACCCATATCAGAATAATTTGAATGTCCAAGCAACGACTAAGCAATTCCAGCTCCTCTCTACACTGCAAAGCAAGTTTAGATGAAATGGAGTTGAAACGAAGGCCTTGATAGCTGCTTGACCGCCTGAAAAGATAGCTACTCTTGCACAAATTTCTTCGTAGTGTTTCAGTGATTTGCATGCTTCTCTGATTGCTAATTGTTTTGCCTGGAACACGCTGGCATAGTCAAGAAGTTGATTTATGCTCGATAATTTAAGCGGCTCCGAATAGAGGTCAGCTCCCACACCAAAGATTAACTTAGAGCCGTCAGTGTAGATTTCAATGGCGAATCTAGCAATCATCTTCCCTTCCCTCCATTCGGCTCGCATACCGCAAAGACTTTCTTGAAGTTGAGGCCTGAGAGATTTTGAAGTCTGATTTGTTTTTGAGCAGTGAGGGTCACTGTAGTCCTTGTAGGAGGATTGTGCTGTGACCGCACGACCTTGCTGTCTAACTTTCTATGTCTCTGAGTCTCTCGTGCTGCATGTAGCGATTGTTTTCATGTGTAAGTCTAATGGTTATGGATTTTTTAGTACGCTAAGCGCTTCAGTAGGACTGGTGCTAAGCGTTCCTGTGGGTGGGATACACGCTGATCTTTGTACCTTGTTTAGCTTGGTTGGGATGCATTTCTTTGCTATTGAGGGCCACCAGACTTGTGTCGCATATGTTAGTATCGCTCTTACAATGGTTGTGTAGGACCAATTGGATAGCTTTGGTTGAAGACCCAATTTTTGATCAAATATATCCAAAATGCTTTCCTAACTTTCTTCACCCTGTATTCCACATTGAGCTTCCAACTGAGTTTCGGATCTAAAATAACACCTAAGTATTTTGCTTGTTGGGCTAGCGTAAGACTAATGCCTTAAGTTCCCGTACATGTAAACAAACTTAACACAAATGTGGGAATGGATTTTTTGACTTCTGAAATATGGTGACACCACTGTGTGGCAGCAAGATGAGCTTCACTAAATGCCAGAAGCTCCAGTGTAAGGTAATATTTGAGTTTGATAAGAACGCGTGCTGGGCGTGAAGACTGGAATACGCCGCCTCCATTTAATTGGAGCAGGAATTGTGCGCCCAGACGATGTGTACGCTAATGAGCCAGTTGGATGGGAAATGAAAAAAGAAAAGGAGACGCACGCGATTAATATGCGACCAACAGCGGAAGTAAGGGAAGTGCGGGTATCTGCTGGCGACACGCTGTCATTGCCTTGTCTTACTAGCGCTGAAATGCTTTCGGTTGGTCACTTTATTAAACTGTCGCCAGTCAGCGAGGGAATAAATTACCCGAACGCATATTAGCACACACTGGTCGTTTGTAGACATGAATGCGTACGCATAGGCGCGTGAGTTAGAGAGAAAATTGTGACAGCTCCAACCAAATAGATCTTGTAGCCACAAAGGAATTTCATAACTAGCGCTAAGCTGGTGAAAAACGGATATAGGAGAACGGGTTATACAACCTTGTTCTTTTATTTTACATCGCATAAGAGAGCGATGCGGACCTGCCACACAGCTGTGATGGAGGTGATGCTTGAACTGACGCCGCTTCATATAGTTATTCAGCAATCAACCAAGGAAAAGTGATATAGTCTAAGAATACGGAGCTCCCACTTGCCCAGCTACGCAGGGATGATATCAATAAAGTCATGAAATTCAAAAAGAAGATCAGAATTGACCTGGACGACAAGGTAAACTGGAGTAATCGTGCATTTGAAAAGGTAAACACCAGGAGTTTATGATGCACTGGTACACAGATGACTTGAAGACACCGGAGGCGTAGGCGTGGGAAGATATGACCCCAGAACCACGCGCGGAGTAATTTTCCAAGCATCATCCAAGCGGAAATGTATGCCATCTATCTATGTGCAGAGATGAACTTACATAGGGGCTTCCGGAATGAGCGAATTGCCATTCTGAGCGACAGTCAAGCGGAACTGAATTATTTGTCGTCCTGTAAGATTAAGTCCTCACTGGTACTTGAGTGTATCGAACAACGGAATCTGTTAGGCATACACAATCGTATTCTGCTAATTTGGGTCCCAGAACTCAGTGGTATAACTGGGAAGGAAGTAGCGGATGCATTCGCAAGAGAGGCCGCGGCCTCGTCATTAATAAAACCCGAGCCCTTCTTTGCTTTGGGATAGCAGACCATCAAGAAGAAGCCTAAGAGTTAAGAGCGAGGGCTAAGCGAGGTTGGCTGGCACCAAACTATGTGGCTATGCTAGACGAAATCCTTACTGGACGGGGTACAACCAAAAAAGGTTGAAAAAACTCATAACTCTCCTCATGGATTAACTGAGAAACTAAACTAAATAAACTGCTCACGGGCATTCTCACAAGCCATTGTAGACTAGTCCACTGAATTTTGGCATTTCTGTGACCAGTCCCAAAAAGACTTCAAAACACCTTCCTCTTGAATGCAGTTTGAGAGAAGGTTGAGACATCTGGGCCATTTGCAGCCGGAAGAAAGGCTCACATATATCTTAAGCTTAATAAGGGAACTGGGTTTGGAAGAGGTAACTCCGGAAGAACCCATAAACCCACTCTAGGTTACCCAGCTCTGCCACTCTAGATTAGATTAGATTAGATTTGTGGGGGGTTGGACAAGTCCAAGCACTCAGTCCTGCCACTCCAGCACTATTAGTTAAAATGGTTTTAGAAATGCTGAGCTACGTTACATTAATAGCTGTCACAGGAACATAACAGCAACTTAAAACTCAACAGTTAATCGGGCAGGTTCTGTAGGTAATTCACTGCGGCCATTAATTTCAATGCAATTGCCAGGAAATTTAAGTTAAATTCTCGCTTAAGTGAATTTCGAAACCTACGCGAATATCCTTTCTTTGGAGTTTCGGACGTTGACCGGCGTTGTCCCAAATAGACCAGTTCTGCGCTAGTACGGAGATACTTTAATTAACTGCGGGGTACATTAATACTCTGTGAAATATATAAGGGGTGTTTTAGTTAGGTGGGTGGAAAGTTAGAAATGTATAGTAATTAAACAAGCTGTCCAATTAATCGCATTGATTAGCTTAGGGAGAGTGGGTGAACCAACCATAGAGAGGAGAGCGAGAGGGTTAGCTGAGTTTCGTCTTTGTTATGTTATTTGCGTGAGCTTTCTCGCAGGACCTATTAGCGCACACCAGTGTGTGACAACAACTACCCCTTTCCAAATTTAATGACTCGTAGCATGACAATAGTAAAGATCGTAGAGAGTCGGTTTTCGGTGAAAGAGTTTGTTCAAACCACTGTACGTATTGAATTTAACATTTCATAAACCAATTGGGAGATGTAATGATTTGCTAGGCATTGACTTATATTGCTAGCAGGTGAATGAAAATTAAATGCAACTTGCTTAAATATACATACTTCTGACATTTCTCTTTGGTATACTCTGAAAAGTTATCCAGCAAATAATTACAGCTGTCAAATGTTTTGAGGCCCTATGCTCCATCTAGGAACAGCGTAAATCATGTAAATTTTTTTTAATGAAAAAAGTACGCTCTGTGAGCCAGATTTATAGATTACGAGTACTTTCTTCTTACAATGGAGTCCATCTGATCAGCTCATATGCAATTACACTATCGATTAAGCTCTCTTTTACTATATTATGACTATATTATTCGTCTCATGGTAACGGACGTCCACAGCATGCTGATGATATGGAGGAGTCAATTCTCCAAACTATTAAATGGTGATTATGCGAACACTCCCACTAATGGAGAAGTTGATCTGAATAGTGCAGTTTCTGATGACGGTGTCGATGTTCCACCTCCCGACAATGACGTGGTCTTGAGAGCTCTTGCCCAGCTTAAGAACAACAAAGCTGTGGGTGCAGATGGCCCGCCGGCAGAGTCCTTCACTGTCGCATGTGATGAGTTAACGAAAAGCATGCAAATTCGCATAGCCAAAATATGGTCGGATGAAAGCACGCCCACCTACTGGCGTTCTCTGTCCAATCCACAAGAAATGGGACCACATAAACTGTGCCAACTGCCGTGGGATAAGCCTCCTTAGTATCGCATACAAGGTCATATGTAGACTACTTTGTGAAAGGCTGAAACCCCTCGTCAGCAAACGGATTGAGCCTTATCATTGTGGGTTCAGGCCTGGTAAATCTACCATCTGCCAGATATTCACATTACCCTAAACTCGGGAGAAGACTCAAGAGAAGCAGATTGACACCCATCACCTTTTCGTCAATTACAAAGCTGCATTCGACAGTACGATAAGCGATTACCTATAAGTCGCTATGCCTGACTTTGCCATTCCCACAATGCTCATCCGGCTTCGCAGGATGACGCTAACAAACACCACCAGCGCAGTGAGAATTGGTAAAGATCTTCCTAAGCCATTTGCAACGAAGCGGGAGTTCAGACAAGGCGATCCCTTATCAACCTAATGGAGAAAATTATTCGCGTCACCAATATCGACATCTCCGGCACTATTTTCTATAAAAGTCTCATGCTGCTCGCTTACGCTGATGATATTGACATTGTTGGCATTAATCAGCGGGCAGTCAGTGAAACATTTTGCATTCTTGGAAAAGAATCCCGTCGAGTAGGTGTTGCGGTAAATGAAGGCAATACAAATTACCTTGTGTAAACAACCAAAAAATTTTCGCGTACTGGACAGCAGTATCCGATTGACAATTGCGTGTTTGCTGTATTTAAGGACTTTGCCTACCAAAGAACCAGCATTGACACAAACAACAACGTCCGCCAAGAGATCCAGCGAAGAATAACTCTTGCCAACAGATGGTACTTTGGGCTGGGTAGGCAATTGAAAAGAAGAGTCCTCTGTCGATGCACGAGAAAAAGCTCCACCAATCAGTCATACTCCCAGTCTCACTGTGCGGCGCTATGTCCTGGACATTGACGAGCACCGATGGCCGGTTATTAAAGGCTTTCGAGAGAAAAATTTGAGTGAATGATGCATGCGACTACGAATAAGATGGAAACTCGAGCTCTACGTCAACATCGACGAGCGCATTAAAATTCAGTAACTTCGATGGCAACTTTCGAAGTATGCCGATGGAGCTCGCAAAAAAGGAGTCCTCATTTATTTTGGAAAGACCTAATCGACAACGACCTGACCGCCATTGGTGTTTCTAATTGGACGTCAACGCGGTTGAAGCATGATATAAAATTGAACTGGAATAGAAATTTAATTCCTTGTTCCTTCGCCCCCGAATGTTCATGATCTGAGAAGCATGGTTGGGTTAGGTTATTTGGTTTTCGGTGAGAAATCCCTCTTTGGGGAAAAATTACGACATAAAAAGGCACGGGATTTCAGAAAAGAGGGGACATGGGAGGAGAGTTTGTGACGAAAAACAAATGTGGCATCGTTGTGTTATACTTCAAAACTGGATATATCCCACACATTACTCTTCGTTGTGAGCGCTGAAGGTAGCTGGCTCATTACATAGGACAGGTTAGATCATTAGTATTAGACGAATGAGATGATGAGCAAGAGGAAGAGGGAAGGGAGATATTTGAGTGGTAACAATTGATAAAATAACGAAAAAGTTAGTGGATTAATAAGAATACTTTGCACACGGCAAATTTTTAAGCCTGATATCTCCTCCTCAGCCGCTGCAGAATATATGCTGATATAATTCCACCTCAATAACCTGCAGACAGTTGATGCAAAACAAATTTGCCTCAGGCAATCCCTAGATCAGGTTGGTGTACAATACGCAGGCCAAGAATTTATGAACCACGAAATCCATCATTGAGCTAGGTGTAATCTAGAAGGAGAAACACATGACTAAATCCCTTATTAATCTAGACCAGATCATTAGTGCAGTCGCTGCTAAAAAGAAATGTATGGGAAAGGTTAGAGGCTTCACTTTTATGACTTCTGTCGCTGCTGGAGGAACGAGAAGGAGGAAGAACACGTTGAACCACTATTTCGTTCTTTCTAGAACGATTATTTGCTGTGTAAACTCCTACTCCGATGTATATTTCATAGTTTATTAGATATATTAGGTGGTTTTACCACACTGGGAACTAGAGCCAGTGCCTTTTCCAATTGGTTGCACCAAGCGATAAGAGAGTTCCTTCGACTTGGCGCTTCCATCAGAGTCATGACCTTTTTCTATGTCGTTGTTCTCTAATTTACCATCAAAACACCTTCTTTCTGGGAGCTTTTGCATCTGTACGCTCGACGTGACCCAACCAGCGCAAGAGCTGAATATTGACGTGCTTAACTAGGTCAACAACGTAGTAAAGCTTATTGAGCCGATTCGGCGGTCGTAGTTAGCGGCAACACGAAGAGGATCGAAGATTTTCCGAAGTGTCTTCCTTTCGTATACCCCAGTCCGTATCAGTCTATGACACAACCTTTGTTTCAGCGCCAGAGAGTAGCACGGCTAAGATGAGCGTCTTGTTAGTTTCGTCGTGCGAGAGAGGTCTCTGCTACACATTTGCTTACTGAAACCCTAGTATTAGGAAGCGTGATTCGTCGTGACAATTTCAAACGTATAGCTGTCCGCTGAAATGCTGGATCTAAAACGCCCTATATATTTTCTAGTGGACCGCATATACTTCGTCTTACCAGATCCACTTTAGTGGACTTTCTTTCGATAGCGGAAAATGCTGCGTTAAAAACTTTCTTCCAGTGCCCTATTATGTCCATGTCATCACCATATGCAGGGGCTCTCCGCATTACCCCTTCCATGAGGAAGTGGGAGAGGTCGCAGGGTAGTGGATCGCCGTGTCTGAAACCTGGCTAGGTATTGAAAGGTTCGGCTTATCAGCTTTTACTACCTTGACAGAGCTGGACGTGTTGCTGAATGCCATTTTGTAAAGTCGAATCAGTTTTGCGGGCACCATCCAGTGAATAAGACCCCATCACTCCATTCTTTAGTGCTTAGAAGTGTCCTCGAATGCCTCTGACCTACATCTGACCAGGAGGATAGCGCGACCGTGCATATCCTTGCAAGCCATTTGCAGTACTTAATCATTTCAAGGAGTGGAACTGCCGATTTCCCTTCCTTTTAGGTTACGGGCTTGACATCTTTTAAAGTATTTTCTGCGCAGATGCAGCAAGTCTCTGGTCTATGCTGCTAAACCAGTTACTCTTGAAGATTTGTTAGTCAACATTCGATGCATTATTAGCGACGTAAGGTGAGGAACAGTGCATTGAGCCGTCCGAATGGTCTCCATAAAAGCAGTCGAGGTAGCTTTATGACTGTCACATTTCGTAAGCACTGCCTTAAATATCGTAAATTTTGCAAAAAAATACAGCAAAAGTATTGACTATTCCCATAAGTTACCGTATTTTATTTGAGAAGAAAAAGAAGTTCTATGCATACAATAAATTAAACACCCACTAAATGAGTACTTTGCCAGGCATACAGTCGACATATCCAGCGCTTGGGGCTATGTGTGTGCCTTTTGCTATATTTATACACACACACATATACATATAAAGGTATGTGTTTGTTTGCGGGCTTCATATTGTGTTTGTGGGGTTGTTTGCTGGACAGATGTTCGTGCGTCCACAGGACCTCAGCTTCCTGCCTACTGGACTTGTGCAGCACGCATGTTGGCTGCCGCATTGGCCGGTGCCACTGAGTGCTACTGATAAGCGCAGCGTAAATTGCCCGGCAAATTTTCCTGCCATTCTTCACTTACTTTATGCCTATCAGTCTGGCTCGGCCCGCACACTGCTTTTGCCTGGCTATTTTTCATTTCATTTATTTTTACTTTTACTTTTGTTTTGTTTTCTCATTTTTTTGTTTTTGTTTGTTTCCCTTTTTTACTTTTTTTGTTCTGCTTTCTCCTTTTTTTGTTTTTTTTTTTTACTTTTTGGGCTTATCAGCTTTTTACGCTGCTTGCTATGTATTTTGCGCTGTGCTCTGCTGTTAGCTCAAGAGCCATTTATCGGAAATTGGTGTGTCGGCTGTGTAAATCGATGTTTGTTCGTGCGTTTGTGTATGTATGCGTAAATTATACATAAATCCGCTTATGTGGGTAAATTTGCGTTTTATCTATTTTTACATGTACGTGCGTGTGTATGTGTGCGCGTGTGTAGTTGTCTTTTGGTTGCTATCGCAATAAATGACAATTGTTCCACTTAATTATTCACCTTCGGGCTAACCATGACTAACATTCCACACCTCCAATGCCAATTTATTGTTGGTGGCCGTTGTCACATTCCGATGCCCTCATTGCCTTCTCAACGAAAAGAGCTGTGTACGCTTGAGGCAATACTTTAGTCGCAAACTTTTTCGTGCATATCGCATTATAGAGGCATAAATCTTGGTTTAAATGTAGTTCAATGGGTGTGGACATAAACGACCGTGTGTACATATACAGGGTTACCAGGAAAATCGTACCAGATATTCATCTCTAAAGATTATTTAAAAAAAAAAATGTATGTTGGTTTTTCCACCCACTTTTCTTAAGTGTTAGATTAGATTAGTTTACTTCGAGGTGTGCACTCCGCCCCATAGTCTTTTGTGCCCTCTACTCATCACAGTACCTCATCCAGACCCAGTTCCCTTCGCACTGTTTCAGATGATGCCATAGCAGCCATATCGAGGAAAATCCCTATAGATCTCTCAGTCAAAGAGCGCGAGAAGTAACGCTCGATGTTATTAAAGTAGAAGAGAGACAGCGAACCATCAGAGAGTAGCAGCGACGCTGGGACCAGTCATAGAGAAATGGTATCGCAAGAAGCACGGGGAAGTTGACTTCTACGTGACGCAACTGTTGAGCGGTCAAGGATGTTTTAAAGAGTATCTACACCGTTTTAATATGGAAAACGATCTCCTTCGTCTGGTCTGCGCTGACGAACCAGAGAGTGCAAGGCATGTGCTATTCCGGTGTCTGCGTTTCGACACCGAAAGAGAAGACTTTCGCAGGGTTTTTGGGAAGCTTTTGTGCGATAAACTTGGAAAATGGTGAGCATCACGTGGCGTGGCAGCGCGTATAATGAAAACGCTGAGTGAAGGAGAAGTGGTGACGAAAGGCGAACCTACGCCAACTACAACTTGATCTCCAGGCTGATAGAAATGCTGAAGAGGTCTTGCAAGACGAACACCAGGTATATTCTCGTAGTAATTTCAGTTAACACACTCCATAACGGCAAAGTTCCTGGAAGAGCAACCATTTGGACAAGAGGCGGTTTTAGTTCGGGTTGAACAAAAAAACAAAAAAAAGACCCAGCTCCCTTATTAAACTTAAGATAGAGCTGGAATTTGATGAATGCAATGCAACAAATGCTTCAAACTGCCAAGATAGAAAATTGCATTGACGGTTTGGACCGTTGGCACGAACTGCTTGTGGACAATTCCGTTGGAATCGTAAAAACAAATGAGTAGCGATTTGATTTTTGACTTCTCCAAACGCGATTTTTGGGCGGTAGCTCGTCTGAGGCCTTCGATTCGGCACCTTGACCCTTAGTTTCAGGTTAATGTTGGAAACACCACGTTTCATCACCAGTTACAATGTCGTAAAGGAAGTTCTCGTATTTTCTCGCCTCTTTAATGAGGTCTTTCGAATGTAGTATTTTGAACAATTTTTGGTCCTCAGTTAACTTGTGCGGAAGGAAACGTGCACAGACCGTTCGAAAGCCCAAATGATCAGTTAAAATGCGATAAATCGATGTTTTGAAGATATTTAACTCCGATTCCATGAATTTCAACGGTGATTTAGGTTCATTTTGATAAATTTACGAGCAATTTCTATGGAGTTTTCGGTGATTACTGATTTTGGGCGGCCCGTATGTTCATTGTGTATTATGTCCTGACAACCATCTCTGAAACTCATGAACTCTGGCACGAGATAGACACTCATCGCTATACACTTTTTTCATCAGTTCAAATGTTTCGGTAAACGTTTTACCGATTTTAACACAAAATTCGACTTGACTGTCTTTTTGATCGAAATTCATTTTCGTACCGATGACACAAACATAGTGTCCGTATGTTAGACGCAATAACTTCGCTTCCCCTGAACCGAACGTCACCAAGCTTGCCATGGTTGTCAGCTGGGGATGTAACTTCCAACGCACTAACTCATTAAAAAGATGGCGCCATCAAAACCATTTTTATGACGCCAGTCTTGTTTATTTCGGCCTTCACCTTGTATTTTCACTAAACGTAAGACACTTAGAATCAAACTCCACAAGCTATATTGGTTACTTAATCGAAATTCTCATGTTTCTCTCAAAAGCAACCTCTCACACTACACAGCCATATTAAAACCCATATAGGCCTATGGCATATAGTTTTGGGCCACTGCAGCCAACTCCAACATCAAAATACTTCAAAGATATCAATCAAAAACTCTTAGATAGAGCTCACACGCCCCTTATCGCGCATCATAAATTCCCAATCCCATCGTGAACTCAATTGCTCAAGAAATAAAAAGGCATGTCACATTACACAAAATAAGACTACAATGGCACCCAAACTCTTTAAATAACAGAAATGAAATAAAATGCCGAAATAACTCTCAATTCAATCTCCCTTAACAAACTGAAGAGGAACTCAACAACGGATTTGTTATGCTAATAAGCAAAAATCTAGAAAGACTGGGTGCTTTCCATGCTTGTCTAATAAAATGTCTTAGTTTTATGTACAAATTTTGTTAAATATTAAAAACCAGATAATAAAATGGATTCAACAAAAAAGTAACATCAGAGTTGGAAGCTATATTTTTGAGCTCACGTAAGAGTTTAAATACTTAGGCGTAGTACACAGCACAAATTAGGATCCGCCCTTATAAATAAAAGACCGTATTCAGGCAGATTCATTGATATCAGAGGAACAAAAGCTCCATATGTACAAAACTATAATAAAACCGGTTCTCACCTACGGCTGTAAAACACTGGTCCTTAGAGTTAATGACGTGGATTTACTGATGCGATTTGAAAGCAAAATTCTTAGAAAAATATTCGGACCTATACAATTATAAGACGGTACATTCTCATCCGGTATAACCACAGTATTAAAATACTGATAATTGCTTGACGAAATGTAACGAGGTTTATAAAGTCGCCAAGATTTCGGTGGTATGGACGCGTCCTAAGAATGAGCAGCGAAGGAGCGAATAAAAAGATTTTTGAAGAAAGTCCTGAAGGAGCAAGAAGTAGAGGCCGGCCAAGGCGACGATGGTTGCAAGACGTAGAAGACGACATACGTAAGATGAGAATTTCACAACTTAGAGCGAAAGCGGGCTGTCGAGAAGAATGAAAACGTATTGCAGAGAAAAAATGGTGCACCCCGAACTATAATGTCAATATGACAAAAAAAAAACTATATAATAATAATTTGGTACGGTTTCAGGGTCGTAATAATGTCATACTTTTTCGAAAAAGAAGTAAATCATGGAACTAGTTTTGCATTGTATCAAGCCATATACGATGATATACAAGGTTAAGTTAAAAATAAACAAGACTGGCGTCATTAAAATCCTTTTTGATGGCGCCAATTTCTTAATGAGTTAGTGCGTTAGAAGTGACATCCCTAGCTGACTTCC
The DNA here is from genome assembly GCA_037575425.1 of Anastrepha fraterculus. Taxonomy (NCBI): domain Eukaryota; kingdom Metazoa; phylum Arthropoda; class Insecta; order Diptera; family Tephritidae; genus Anastrepha; species Anastrepha fraterculus. Next base: position 67,956 of record JAYXIM010008366.1, on the reverse strand, counting down.
ACTGAAAGCTTGGTGACATTCGGTTCAGGGGAAGCGAAGTTATTGCGTCTAAAGTGTCAGTATGTTTGTGTCATCGGTACAGAAATGAGTTTCGAACAAAGAGCTAATAAAAAATTTTGTTTTAAAATCGGTAAAACCTTTGCCGAAACATTTGAACTGATGAAAAAAGTTTATGGCGATGATTGTCTATCTCCTGCCAGAGTTCATGAGTGGTTTACACGTTTCAGGACATGACGAAGTCAGGGCATAAATGACAATGAACATACGGGCCGCCCAAAATCAGTAATCACTGAAACGCCATCAAAAATTAACCAAAATCATCGTTAAAATTCATGGAATCGGAGTAGAATATCTCCGAAACACCGATTTATCACATTCTAATTGATCATTTGGGCTTACGAAAGGTCTGTTCACGTTTTATTCTGCACAAGTTAACTGAGGACCAAAAATTGCTTAGAATTCAACATTCGAAAGTCCTCATTAAAGAGGCGAGAAAAGACGAGAGCTTCCTTCCCAATATTGTAACTGGTAATGAAACGTGCTGTGTTCAACATGAACCTGAAACTATGCGTCAAAGTGCCGAATGGAAGGTCACAGATGAGCCACCACCCAAAAACATGCGTTTGGAGAAGTCAAAAATCAAGTCGGTACTCATTTATTTTTACGATTCGAAGGGAACTTGTGCACAAAGAGTACCAATGGGCCAAACCGTCAATGCAATTTTCTATCTTGGCAGTTTGAAGCGTTTGCTGCATCGCATTCGTCGAATTTGTCGAATTCGCTTTGAATACCGCGAAGGAGGAAGCTGGCGCTTATTGCATGATAATGCACCATCTCATCGATTCACTCTTGTGACTGATTTTTTGACTAGAAATCGCATTTCAACCATTAATCACTCACCGTATTCTCCTGATATGGTTCCCTGTGACTTCTACATATTCGCAAAATTGCCTTTGGTCATGAAAGGAAAAGGTTTTGCGCCCGTAGCGGCTATCCAAATGGCTTGTACCGACATCCTGAAGGACATTCCGGTAAATGACCTGAAACACTCTTTCGAAAAGCTTTTCGATCGCGCAAAACAGTGTATCGAGGCCCGAGGGGACTGTTTTGAATAAATAAACTCGAAGTTATCTGAACAAAGCTCCTGTCGTTTCTATTTTTGCTCAGTCTTGTTTATTTTGGATTTCACTGTATAAATAAATGAATAATTTGTGTGGACACTACTGTTAGGTGTTTGGCCGACCCCCTCTTCCTATTTTTGGCGTGTGTCTTGATGTTGTTCTACAAATAAATGGGCGCCGATCGTTAAGTCTACTCCGAACGGCAAATGGTTTTAACTGAATGAAGTGGTATTTTAAACGTGATCAGAAGGATTTCTCTGCTAAATGGATACAAAAAAGTTATTGAAAAATATTCAACAGTGTGTTTTGTAGCATTTCTAGAAAGAAAGCAGCAAATGGCACATCGTTTTGAGACTAAAAATGCTGCAACTACGAACATAAAATAGGTCATCACGCAATTACCCAAAAAACCATAATAAATAATGTTAAATTAAAATAATAAAAAAAACAACTCTAAATGAAAAATAATAAAATATTAATGCGAAAGCGAAAATATTTATTCACACATTAAATTTTTAAAATATTGTTATGAAAATCGCGTTGATATTTATAGGGGGATTTTGGAAGCATTTCACAAATTTTAATCAAAATTGTTTTGTTTGTTTTTATTTGGCATTATTTGTTTTCATTTCTTGCGCGTACACATTTTTTTGCCCATTTCTCATATCCAATATAAACATTCAATTCACTTTTTGTTTTTTATTCTTTCCCACAAGTAGAGCTTTGCTGTCGCCTGAGGCTAACCGTTTCAATGTGACGAAAATGCTAATGTGAGCCAATAACAATACGCACTGAAGCGCGCAAATACATTTGAATTAAAATTGCGCATCAGCATAAATAATATGCACTTACACATGCACGCACAAACACACACGTACATACATACGTATTCAACTACATAAAGGAAAATAACATTCGAATTAACACCTGCGGCCAAAAACCTCGCACTTCCATCCTATTTATACATTTGCATCTATACACACACACATCCATACATATTTATTTACATATTTCGAGAATTCGCATATGCCACTCGCCTTTAAGATGTACAATTTACACTCGCACTCACTAATACACACACGCACACACAGACATGCTCGCCATTTTATGCAGAGTGGATATTTTTACCTTTCGGGTATCTCTCAGCCATTTATTGTTTTGCCATATTCAGATCAGACGCTACCCATCATAACTGGGGGTACGTTTCAAATTTATTTAAATCTTCCATAAACACATCCGAGTGCAAGAAGCTTCCGAAATCCTATTACAGCATGTTTTTGCAACATTTTAATTCCGCTTCGGGCGACAGTCAAATTGTTGGGTGACGATGAGCAGATCTACGCGAAAGCAATGCCATGAAAATTTATTTCGAAAATCGGTTATAATTTCGAAAATTGGTAAGTGAACCTCAACGCGCATCAATTCAAGAGAAGCCAAAGAATCCAAGACATAAGCATTCCTCTAAACAAACTGTACACTGCGATTGACTTGAGCGTTATCGTGGAAACGAATACAAGATTGATCTCTGGCTACCAACTGCCGGATCTCGAAAACGCTCTGGCCAAACTGAGTTTTGAAAGAACTATATGTCTGCTTGGATTGTTATAATGAGTTACGACACTACATATTGGCACCCCAGCCAGTAGAATGGAACAACACAATACCGCACTTTCTTGGTTCCCGCCCACTCTGCAGTAGAGGGAAATGAAAGAGCGGATGAGTGTGCAAGGAATGGCTCTGAGCTTGATCTTCACCGAGTGATAGAGGACATAAGCATTCCTCTAAGCGAACTGCACACTGCGATTGATTTGAGCGTAAACGCGGAAACCAATACAAGGCTGATCTCTGACTACCAACTGCCGGATCTCCAAAACGCTCTGGCCAAAATTGAATTTTGAAATGACCAAATGTTTGCTTGGATGCAACAGATCAACCACTAACGTCCTAACAGGTGTTATAACGGGTCACGACACTACATATTGTCACCCCAGCCAGTAGTTGAGTGTACCTCACAATGACTTCTGCAGGAGTTGTGCAGATGCAGAAGAAATTGAGTCGGTACAACACCTCTTCTGTGAATGCCCTGCACTTCGAAGAAGCCGTACCAAGTATTTTGGGAATTATTTGTTTGAGGACCTGGAAAATTTGCAAAATGTCTCGCTAGAGCGATTAGTTACCTTCTTAAAAAGATCTCGGCGGTTTAAGCAACTTAGGTAGGGGATGGAAATCAAGCGCACTTGTCACAATGGGCTTAGAGCTACCGAGTGCCTTGACTTAGACAAGCAACCTGGCTAACCTAACCTAACCTTGGCACGTGGAACTTACAATGGCCTGTTCTGAGGATGCGTTGCTTTTAGCGATGCGACTCCTCTTTGACTCACTGGCTACAAAGGCAAGCAGAATTGCCAAAATTAGTGTGAAGAAATTGGACTTCCAAAGTGCCAATTGAGGCAGTCGCACTACCCATATGACTGGGACTTTCATATTATTTTCCTTATTCATCTTCTTTTGTTCCTTGGCAGTAATAACCTAAGCCTTCGTTAAGTCCAGAGAACCTATTACATAGGTTTTAGCACACTTTCTACACCGACGGCTCCAAAACCATTGCTATGGTAGCGATTCTGGATGTTACTTAGACGAAGTACTCCTACGTTACAGGACAGATGGCTCGGTTTTCTCAAAGTAAGTTTATGCCATCTGGACTGTAGCGCACTGGCTAATTGAGAAAAAGTGGCGGTGTAGCAGCATTGAAGTTTATAGTGACAGTCAAGCTGCACTAAGAGCCCCTGCTATCCCACGCCGCTTTCCGCAATGAGTCGGTGAATGTAAGACAAAACTGAATAGTGTTGGAAAACACAACAAAGTTTGTCTTATTTGGGTGCCCGGGCATTTTGATACTTCAGGGAACGAAAATTGCCGTTGAGCTTGCCAGAAAAGAGTAACAGGGCCGGTTTCAGGTGTCCATATCTCAACATAGGTATCTTTTTGACCGTTGTTAAAGGAAAACCGCACAATTTCTTTCTTAAAAAAGCACAAGACAGATGGAGTTCCATCTTAACGTGTGCAATCTCAAAAACACTTTGGCCTCAGTACGACAGAATCGGGCCATTTAAAGTGCTAGGGATCTCCCGCCATTATATTTCTAAACTCATAACGGTATTCACCGGTCACTGGGAGATCGGAAGGTTGGACAACCCCAATTGCAGAAGCTGTGGGTCCGGCAGAGAAAGAGACTGTTGAAGATTTTCTTTGCAAATGTCCGGGTCTGGCACCTAGGCACTTGAGGCTCCTTAATGTACCTTTCGGGGATAGTCTCAGGCAGTTCTCCAGCCTAGACCCCTTTTCTCTCCTCCACTACATCAACAGCACTGGATGGCTGTAGATGGTTTTTCTGCCTTTGAGTTTTTGAAATTTTTCCCAGGTACTGGTCTGCATTATTGATCAAAACGGCGCTCCAGTGCTACTTGTAGTATACGAGTAACTGACCTTTCTTAACGACCTTTCATCATTCCTCTTTGAGGAACGGTTAAAATTGCCCATTTCTCCTACTTAAATGTTAGAGGGTTAAATTTTATTACAAAAATCTTGTTCTTTAAAGTCGTTTTATGCGCGATATTTTTGATAAATTAATTTGCCGTTATGCCAAAATGTTGAAATTTTAAACCCACGTGTGAAAAAGTTCAACTCTCTAGGACGGTATTGTATTCCGCAAAGTTGGTCTGTGTGACGTTCCCTTTCATATTTATTAGCGTTTATGCGGTTTGAGTAACATTTTTTAAAACTGTTGGACTGTGTAAGAACTTGCGAAGGCCAGCTATTTAAAATACTTAAGGTATTCGATTAGATTAGATTTGTGGGGGTGGGACAAGTCCAAGCACTCAGTCTGGAAGATCATTGTACTACAACCGTAAAGATTACAGTAGAAAGAATAAAGAGTAAGGATATATAAAATATAGGTAGTACGACAGAAAAATTGGTTAGAAGTCAATCTTCCGCATTTTTTATGGATTCATTAATGAATCTCAAGAGATCCGGAAGAGGAAGAGTGGGAACTCTATCCATGATCAGTAAATCGCAACCCATCAGCCTAAGTCTGATTCTAGAAAAACCCGGATAGTTACAGAGAAAATGCTCTGCAGTGTCGACATCCTCAAGACAGGATGGACATAGTGGGTGTTCATAAAAATATGAACATGAAACTCTGCCGCAATAGAGATAGGATTTTATAAATATAACACATTCATACATACATATGCAAACATACGTAAACCGACGAAATAAACAGAAAAAATATACAGTCCACTAAATATCAAATGCAATGATAAGCAATAGAATTGTAATGTGACCCTTGCTCATAAAATATGTGAAAATTGCTTATCTGAACAAAATACATAAATTACAGTGTATACAGAAAACATAAGGATAATATAAGTATGAAAGAAACACGCATACACCAATATACCAATGCACACAAGCAGCAACTGACAACCGATCATCAATTGTTTAATACGTGCGTTAGATGCACCTAAGTCAACAGTGAACCTAAACAAATATAAAATATCAATACGTTGGTCGTTTATCTCTTACTAGGATTTACTGAGTCTGCATAAGACACATAAATTTTAGTGCACTTAAAATGCATTGGTATCGGATGTATACAATTAAGATAAGAATACACATTTACGCATGTACACACACACACACACACATATACGTAGTTAAGAAATTAGTATTAGAAAATGTATATAAGAAAGAAATATTCAATAAAGAGCGCAGATGAAATACAGCATTCTCACGGTGTACATTATTCTTGTACATTTGGTCAGTCGAGCCTAGAAAAGAAAACAAGCGCAAGTACTGTAAGTCTCTAAAGGAGAGCATTACTTAGTAGAAAAATATATATATATATAAGCCGGAACAGCAAAGACTGTCCGCATTAATAAAAAATTTACTTAAAAAAGTATATAATTCGCCTAAGATTCTAAGCGAAAAGCGTTTCCGTGGCTCACAGCGGAAAAGTGAAAAGTGTTAAAAAGCGTCCTCGTGGCTAAAACAACGAGTACAGTGTTTAAATAAAAAAAAAAAAAAAAAACAATCAAAATCAACATGGAAAATTTACTAAAAAGACAGAAGGAGTTGGGCGATCTTGCTGCGCTGGAAGAACAGAAAATCCTTAGCGGCAAAATAAGGAAAGCTTCATGTCTCGAATATATTCAACATATTCAAACAATGAGGACGGAATTTAGTGGAAATCATGCCAAAATTATGGCTAAACCGAGCCAAGAAGCTGACGAATACATTGAAAAGAAGTATTACGAGCATGTTATTCAGGTAATGGAAAAGTCCATTCAGCATTTAAAAATACAGAATGCAGCCGAAGATTTACCAACAGTAAGCGGCAACCAACTTAAACCTGCATCGATGGGAGAAATGAGTGAGTTCGAGCCATCAGGTACTAATTCCGACGTAGAAAGGAGATTTCAACGTCGAGGAAAAAAGCTCAGAATGACCATAGAAGAAATTCAACAAAATGAATTGGATTCTGTCGAAGAAATAAGAGAATTCAAAACTAAGCTTCAAATACAGTTTGAATATATAGAAGAAGCTTTTTCTGAAAGTCGCAGTGTCCATTTAAAAGCCATTACTAAAGACTCAATAGAAGAGCAAATGGAGGACTTCCGAGAAAAATACAGCGTTAACATTGAGAAGTTAACAGATAAATTGAAAAGGTGCACGCCAACACAAGCTGTGTCATCTACTATGAAACTACAGGAGATTAAGATTCCGATATTTTATGGCGAGATGAATCAATGGTCATCATTTAGCGATCTTTTCCAAGGTTTGGTGCATAATTCGAAGCACTTTACTGAAGTAGAAAAGATGTTCCGGCTGAAGTCGTCATTAGGAGGAGAAGCTGGAAGATTAATTCAGCATTTACCGGTAACTGAATACAACTATGAAGCCGCTTGGCAAATCCTCCAGGAAAGATATGAAAACAAAAGGCTGCAATTCACAACACAAGTGGACAGACTTCTTGATCAACCAACAGCAAATGGGGAAAGTGCGGCAAGCATGAAGCAGCTTTTGGATACCACCAAGGAATGCATTTATGCTCTAAAAGGGCTTAAATTGAATTTAAATGACGAGCAAGCAATTATAGCTCGGATAGTTGTTCGGAAACTAGACAAAGAAAGTCTCCGGTTATATGAGCAGAATGTCAAGAAAACTAGGGATATCCAAAGCCTAGATGATGTTTTCCGTTTTCTGGAGCAGCAATATCAAGCTCTAGAAGCTATACGAGACAGGAAAACAACTAGATGGAGCAATCAGAAGCAGCCACAACGAGCACCCACATTCTATACAGCTGCACAAAAGACCTGTATATATTGCAAGATTCCTGGGCATCAAATTGTTGAATGCAGAAGGTTCCAGGCATTGACTACGATAAATCGTAGAGGTTTCATAGTAAACAATAAGCTATGCAATATTTGCCTCGACCACGTATATGAAGGCAATTGCAAGAATAAGAAAAAATGCAGTAAGTGTGGAAGAAATCATCATAATTTACTGCATTACAATGAATTCCAGAAGGAAAAAGGAGCAGGTGAAGAAAATGCTATAAAAAAATCATCCACTATGATGACAAAAAACTCCGAAACAGCAACACTTCTAGCAACAGCCCAGATAAGAGTGAAGGCGGCAAATGGAGAGTACGTGACATTGCGAGCACTAATTGATCAAGGATCACAGAAGACTACCATTTCTGAAGAAGCCGCTCAAATACTACACTTACCAAAGAGAAGAGAAGTAACTGAGCTACAAGGGCTAGGAAATACTACAGTGGGAGTCTCCAAATTTAAAGTCAACATTGAAATCAGGCCGAGATTCTTAAGCAACGAAGTGTACAATGTCGAAGCACTGATTTTGCCGAAATTGGCGAGTGCAAAACCTGATAAAACATTTAAATGGGATATAGAACAATGGAGAAACTATACCTTAGCTGATCCCAACTTCAATAGGTCAGATCGAATCGACGTCGTTATTGGAGGAGATGTATATGCTGACATATTAGAAGAAGGCATATTTAAGAAAGATCGAATACTAGGCCAAGCTACGAAATTAGGATGGATATTGTCGGGAGTTTTACAACAACCGAGAAAAAATGGTAGAATTCTAGCGGCGGTGACCACAACGTTGGAGAAGTTTTGGGAAATAGAAGACACCACAGCACCAACAAATATAGAAGATGATGATGAATGCATGAAAATATTTGATAAAACGACAACAAGAGATGAAAATAATAGATTTGTCGTCAATCTACCTTTTAAAAAAAAAAAGACTTAGGCGACTCTCGCAAACAAGCAATGGCGAGGTTTCTTAATCTTGAGAAAAAGTTGGCTTCAGATGACAACCTAAGAAAACAATATGTGCAATTTATGAGAGACTATTTAGAAATGGGCCACATGAAAAAAGCAAGTGGAAATAATTGCGGAAAATACTATTTGCCACATCAAGCCGTAATTCGAGAAGGCAGTCTCACAACTAAACTACGAGTAGTTTTCGATGCATCTGCAAAAACTACAAATGGAAGTAGTTTAAATGACATCCTTTTAATAGGCCCGAGACTTCAAAAAGATATATTTGACATAATTACCAAATGGAGACTTTGGCAATATGTGTTAACAAGTGATATTGAAAAGATGTATCGACAAATTAAAGTAGCAGAAAGTGATCAAGATTATCAACGTATATTGTGGAGAGAAGCGAAGGAAGGGCCGATAGGAGAATACAAGCTGCAAACAGTTACGTATGGAACAGCATCCGCTCCTTTTCTTGCAACGAGAACTTTACAAGAAATTGCCAAATCCTGCGAGCCTTACAATTATTCGCTTTCAAACATCATTAAAAACGACTTCTACATGGACGATTTAATGACAGGAGCAGATTCAATAAATGAATGTAAAGTCATTCAGTTCGAAATTTCGAAACAACTACAAAAATGTGGATTTCACTTAAGAAAGTGGATGTCTAATAACAGTGAGATTATAACAACAATTCCAACAAATAGCGAAAATGAGGTAATAAAAATAGCAGAAGACGAAACAGTTAAAACATTGGGTATACAATGGGACCCGGCCAAAGACATGTTTAGATTTAATATGAATTTTTCAACGGAAAAGCTAGTAACAAAAAGGAAAGCTTTATCTGATTTGGCGAGAATTTTCGATCCGATGGGGTGGCTTTCACCAATAACTGTTTTAGCAAAGTTGTTTATACAAAAACTTTGGTTGATGAAACTCAACTGGGATGAGTTACTTGACGAAAATTTGGCAAAAGAATGGCAGGAGTTTATGCAGCACGTACCAGCGATAAAAAGAATAAAAATTCCCAGATGGTTTGAAACAAAAAACGACTTTAAAATTGAACTACATGGATTCGCAGATGCGTCAGAAAAAGCGTACGCGGCAGTTGTATATGCTAAAGTTGGATCAGTTATAACGATAATTGCTGGTAAAACCAAAGTGAACCCGATTAAAAATAAGAAGACATTGCCAAAACTGGAGCTATGCGCGGCTCACCTACTTTCTAAATTGCTGCAAAGGATAAAGACAGTTATCAATAGAGAAGTTAAAATATTTGCTTGGAGCGACTCATCTATAACGTTAGCATGGATAAAGAATTCCCGAAGTAAAGATAAGTTCATTAAAACGAGAGTAGAAGAAATCAAATTATATGCTTCCACTGCAATATGGCAACACGTTAGAACAAAGGACAATCCAGCTGATGTAGCATCCAGAGGGATATTTGCGAACAAACTAGTGGAGCACGAGCTATGGTGGAGAGGTCCCAAATGGTTACAAGGAGAAGAACATCAATGGCCAACTCAGAATAGCGTTAAAATCGATGCAGTGTATGTCACAACATCAAAAGAATCACATTTCTTAGATGAGGTAATATTAAAATATTCTAGTTTAACCAAATTAATAAGGGTTGTAGCTTATATATTGCGATTTATAAAAAGAATACGAGGACAAAAATATCCTGCGTACTTAGTAAAATCAGAACTAAAAGAAGCTGAACAGAGAATAATAAGATATCAGCAAAGATTACAAAGATTTAGAGAGGAAATACAGAGCTTAGAAATCAAAAAAGAAATTAGCAGTACAAGTAAAATTGCAAGCTTAGATCCAATTTTAGATAACAATGGAATCCTTCGCGTAGGAGGTAGGTTAGGGAATGCAAAGCTTCAGTTCGATCAGAAGCACCCAATAATATTAAATAAATCACATTTGTCAAAATTGATTATTGAACATGTTCATAAAACAACCTTACATGGAGGAAATAAGTTAATGGAAGCAACGATTAGAAGAAATTATTGGATAATTGGATTAAAGAATTCCATAAAAAAAACATTCGAGCTTGTAGTCGCTGCATACGTTACCGAAAGGAAGCAGCTAAACAAATAATGGGAAATCTTCCAGAATTTCGAGTGTCGTTGTCAATTCCATTTTCACACGTTGGTGTAGACTATGCAGGTCCAATACATATGAAATGTTCCAAAGGAAGGGGAATAAAAACATTTAAAGGATACATAGCTGTATTTGTATGTATGGCAACAAAGGCTATTCATTTAGAGGCAGTAAGTGATTTAACAACTGAAGCGTTTCTAGCTGCCTTAAAAAGATTTTTTGCTAGAAGGGGTAAGAGTCAGCATATATACTCAGACAATGGAACAAATTTTGTCGGAGCTTGTAGAAAGTTAGACTTAGATTTCAAAAAGGCAATCAAGAAAAACTCAACAGTAGCTCCCATATTAGAAGCAGACAAAATTCAATGGCATTTTGGGCCGCCGGCAGCTCCTCACTTCGGAGGAATTTGGGAGGCTGGAGTCAAATCAGTGAAATATCATTTAAAAAGAGTGATAGGCGAAAGTAAATTGACATTTGAAGAGATGATTACTTTGCTATCACAGATTGAAGCAGTGCTAAATTCACGACCCTTATGTGCGATCGATAGTGAAAGCGATATAGATGTTTTAACACCTGGGCATTTTTTAATAGGATGCCCATTAATAGACTGTCCTGAAGCAATTGATGACACAACAAGGGGTTCGTTAGATAGGTGGAAACTAATACAAAAAATGAAAAGAGACTTTTGGAAACGGTGGGAAAGCGAATATGTCACAATGTTGCAACAACGAATGAAATGGAAAACCAAACAGGACAATCTAGCAGTAGGTCAAATAGTAATTATTAAAAATGAAGAAAGTCATCCAGCAAAGTGGCCATTAGGCAAAGTTATAAAAACCCATCCTGGAAGCGATGGAAAAACCAGAGTTGTAACTCTGAAATTGCAGAATGGGATACTTAAACGGCCCGTTCACAAGCTGTGCCCACTAGAGACAACAAACAGCAGCAAAACGGAAGAGCCAAATCAAGCTGAAAGCCTGTTGACATCAAGAATAGCAAAATTCGGCGGGCCCAGGAGGGCAGAAAAGAACGAAGACATTGATGATGTGGTTCTTTACGTTGCTCATGCTAGCAATGCAAGTTAAGGCATTATACATAAATGATACGGCTAAAACAGGAGCTTCAGTGGCTGAGCTAAGAAATAATACCGCAATATATTTGGATCCGATCGGCAAAATACACATAATAAATTCAAAATGGGATTTAATCATTTATTACGAGTTAGGTTCCTATTACGATGGATGGAGCAAATAGAATTTCTCAAAAAAGAAAATATCAAATTGAAGGGTATCAATTTTCATCACGTTAGTGGTCATGCTTCGCTAACTTTAGTTTTCATAATAGGGTTAATCATAGTTATTTTATATATAAGATCAAAATGTAAAAGAAGAACTGTTCTGGCTGTTCCATTTGAACTACCAGTTAGACATAATCATAATTAAGTAAAATGTCAACAATCACATTTGGCTAATATGTTTAAACAACACAATTTTGGCCCTTGGCAGAATGTTCATAAAAATATGAACATGAAACTCTGCCGCAATAGAGATAGGATTTTATAAATATAACACATTCATACATACATATGCAAACATACGTAAACCGACGAAATAAACAGAAAAAATATGCAGTCCACTAAATATCAAATGCAATGATAAGCAATAGAATTGTAATGTGACCCTTGCTCATAAAATATGTGAAAATTGCTTATCTGAACAAAATACATAAATTACAGTGTATACAGAAAACATAAGGATAATATAAGTATGAAAGAAACACGCATACACCAATATACCAATGCACACAAGCAGCAACTGACAACCGATCATCAATTGTTTAATACGTGCGTTAGATGCACCTAAGTCAACAGTGAACCTAAACAAATATAAAATATCAATACGTTGGTCGTTTATCTCTTACTAGGATTTACTGAGTCTGCATAAGACACATAAATTTTAGTGCACTTAAAATGCATTGGTATCGGATGTATACAATTAAGATAAGAATACACATTTACGCATGTACACACACACACACACACATATACGTAGTTAAGAAATTAGTATTAGAAAATGTATATAAGAAAGAAATATTCAATAAAGAGCGCAGATGAAATACAGCATTCTCACGGTGTACATTATTCTTGTACAGTGGGACGCCAATAACTCTCATGGTAGCCATATGCTAACCACAAACACTCTGCCCTCTCAGATTTTTTCCGCTAACTTTTAAGAGAAAGATGGCTAATTTCCTGTTTGGTTCTTTCTCAAAGCACTTGGCTACTCTACAGGAATGCAACTCAGATCAACTCTTTCTACAAGTAGAGCTCATGAAGTCGACAAGCCTTAGGTGAATTGATGCAGTATTGACACCTAGAAAGTGTTCAATACCTATATTTCTATTCCCTGGAACCCAAAAGGGAAATGTTTCGTGCACTTTCGAGACGTTTGATCTCCTCCTTATAGGAGTTGACCAGAAGAGAACTGAAATACGGCGACGAGAGGCCCTTGATCGCAGCTTGACTATCGGAAAAAATATGTGTGTCTCCCTCCCAACAGCGATATCCAAGCATTTTGCATGCCTGCAGGATCGCGAAACCTCTGCTTGAGAAAACTACTAGTTTTCGGTAGTTTAAAGGAGACAGAAACTTTGGCTGATCTAGAAAAAATCCTTGCTTCACCTACAGATTCCATTTCGGATCTATCGGTCACAACAGAGTCACCTTTATGTCCGTGCATACACTTCCCTCCTTCCAATCCAGCCTGCTTGGAAAGATACACCTAGTACAATGATCCACCCTTTATAAATAATAATCTTGAAATCCAAAGTATATCTCATGTACCTTTAAAATTATGCTTTGCTATAAAAATAAATAATTTAATTTTTTTGTGAGACTCTTATCGATAGTAAATCTCTGCTTGCTTTTGTCCCACAAGCAGCCCTTTTACCTGATAGACGAGCAAAAGTGCTTAAGTGAAGGGAAACTCGGATTTCTTTCAGCATTCGCAATCAATTGTTTTATATTGAAATGAATTATGTTTGAAAATATCTTCTGGAAGATAAATAGCGGTACTTTTGTAATCTTGTGCAATAAATTTGCATTTACGCTCCTAGCGCAGCATTGCAGAGACGCTTCATTTTCCAGCTCATATTTATGTACATATGTACCTGTTTCCAGGCAAAGATCTTTACAGCTATGCAAATTGCTAGCCATTAGTGCTCAACTGTAATAAAAAAGTGTTGGCCATTTGCTTTGCAAAATCTTAAATCTATAAATATTTGATTAGAGCAGCTGTTATTTTCATTACCTTTACAAAGGCAAGCAAGTTTTATGCGATTGGACTTGAAGAAAGTTATCGTATTTTTACGAGCAGCTATTTTAACATTTTTAATGACTGCGATTTTCCTGCCTACTGTGTTTTCTACGTAAGTGACAACAGAACATTTTTATTATTGTTGTTATTTTTGTTTCATTATATGCTTTTTAAAAAGTATTTAGTTGAGTAGAGTACGAGGGTTAAATGGGAAAGTGATGCGAACAACATGGCCACTTCTCTCCAAATGGCAACCTCTACCCACTGTCCAAGACTTGATGTCCTTGACTTGGTACTCCCTTTTTTTTCGCTAACGAGGCTCTGTCAACCGGTGACAAGACGGTATAACCTTGTCAGCACGTTAAGCTTAGGTGTTGAGGTACCCGTGCCGAGAGCTACATGGCTGGTAGTGCCTAAATAACCAGTCTCTAACGGTCCCCTCCTATGCCCAGGCAAGGTTGGTTATGTTAAGTGCCTTATCATGGTATGCCGGACCACCCCTTCCGTGCCTACTCGTGGGAACAAATAGCGAATGGAATTTAAAACAAGGACAGGTAAAGAAGAAGGAGTAAATGAAAAAAAACCGAGAGTATGCTGCGAGCTTGAGCAGGCCGGTAAAGCGCACGAGCGGGACATCGACGATCGTGCTTAGAGCGAGGCTGCGATCACAGGATGTGAGCGGACGCGAAGCCAAGAAGAGCAAATACTCCTCAGCCCAGGGGGTGGAGGGCCCTTCAACCAGTGCGGCAGCCACGTCCGTGTTCAGGGATCATCTCCATCGCGGACGCAAAAACCAATAGTGGAAGGGTGGTGTAGCCCCTTTGGTATGCTATTGAGGGACGGCTATCTAGTATGGTCGTCAGACACCTCATAAACAATAAAGGACCAGCACCTCTTCGACTAAGGTGAAATCTGTCGGGGTTCTCAGGTAATAAAATGTGCCAATCAGTTCTCGAAGAAGTTTCTGAAGAGGAGCTTTGCTATGGTTAGCAACGTTCGGGAAGGGTTTTCGCTAAAGCTCAATGGTGAATGAGAAAATGAACCTCCCAAATTGCATTTACAGAGACACTGAACAGGATACGGAATACACCTTCTTCAAAGCTCTGCAACGAGCTATTAGGCTACAAGAAATAATCGAGGAAATGATGATAGGCGAAGAAAAATGGAGTGCCGTCGTAAATTTCGTTGAGGATATTATCCGAAAAAAGAGGCGTGAAATGGAAACTTCTGTTGAAGAGCATATATTTTTTCAAAATAGGCGGTCCTGAGCGTAGGGTGAGTAAGTGAATGTGTCTTTTTAAGTGAATGTGTCTTTCTTGGACCTCTAGTTCGAAGCAATGCGGAAGCAGTCCCGGGGTTGAAGGGAACATCTAAGAGAAGATGATAGATGTTTTTAGTGAAATCACACAACACGTAGTAACGACGCTTACTGTATGGTGCGAAGTCATTTTTAACCCAAAAAAAAAGCTAGAAAAGAAAATATACGGTCCGGCACTCGAAGTGTAACCAACTTCAGACCGCTCACGCAGCTGATGTGCGGGCATCAAGTCAAACCACAGCAGCAATAAGACAGACTTGAGAGAGGGAGGAGTGGTTTCGCTTGACCGAAAGCGGCCAACTTCCGAGCATTATGTTTTCTGACGAGACACTTTTTCAAATTGAGCAACTCGTAAACTCCCAAACCTTTCATACGAGAATTCGAGTCTTCGATTGGCTACCAGGAGGCAGCACTTGCCACAGGTAATGGTTCAGGTAATGGTTTGGGCCGCTGTAACCGCAGTTGGGCGCTCTCCAATCGTTTTCATCGAACCTGGCGACAAGGTAAATGCGAAATATTATCGGGAAACTATTTCGGAGGTTGCTTTGAAGCCGTGGGCAGACAAACATTTGAGTGGCAGAGTATGGATATTTCAACAGGACTCGGCACCGTCTCACAAAGCTCGAATGAACCGAGAATGCCTAAAAAACAACGTTCCGAACTTCATAATGTCCACACAATGGCTCCCCAGACTCGAATCCGATGGATTATTTTCTTTGGGTCATTTTATAGAGCAACGACCGAACTAAAAGATTCACCAGTCTCGGGGCTCTGAAAAAAGTCATTGTTCGCGAGTGCGCCAAAATACCTGCAAGTCACTTTCGGGCAGCTTGCGATTCCTTTCTGGACCGTCTCAAGACCATAGTCTAGGCAAAAGGTGGTCATATCGAGCAAAATTCAATTGGTTCTTAATTTTGTTTTATTTTCACACATTTTTTACTTTGAATTGAATAAAAGTAATTTTCCAAACTAAATTTATGTCCTTTTTAGTTGGTTACACTTCGAGTGCCGGACACTGTAGTTGTGATTTTTTCTTCGTTGATATAAACTTTAGAAGATAGAGATTTGTTAAAAATTAGTTTGAAAGGAACAACAATAGCCGGGCTGTATTAAGGAAAATTACGAACAGCCCACCTTTATCAGTCTGCGAAGAAATTTGTAAGCCCAAAAGGTTATTCTCAATGCCCAGAGGCACAAGGCTTAAATAGCCAAAATTAAAAAGATGAAAGTAGTTTAAGTTGACAAGCAGAAAACGAGCCTGCATCGAGTGAAATTAGATTTGATAAAATTGACAAACGAATTGGCTACGTCCACAGGTGTAGTAGCAGATTTGTCAGTAGAACCGCAGAAGGGATTCCAGTGCTTTAATTTTTTGATTAGTCTCGATTTTATGCTCGAATATGGCTAGAATATTGTGCGAGAGAGAGTATTTTACGAGTACTTTAGGTCCTAAGTGATCCAGAAATTGTTTTAAATTATTATGTAGATTTGACAGCCGTTTACTGTAAACGCCTAGTATCCCAAATAAATACGCGGGCGTGCAGAAATTTTCTGTAAAACTGTATTTGTCACAATGAAATCTCACTTTAAAATCTAAGCGTTCCTCACATACATAAAATTTATAAAAAACTCGTAAAACGTAAACGGGAGCTACGATTTTATATGTGTGTTTGTATGTATGTATGCATGTATGTATGTATGTATTTATGTATGCATGTGTGTATGTATGTATGTATTTGTGTATGTATGTATGTATGTATGTACATATGTATGTATTAGCCAATTTTCAGTCTTGACAAGCGAGTACTGAAGTGCTCATAAAATGTATAAATAAATTTATTGACTCATATTCACACATACACACACATACATACATACATAAGCACACTGTTATATATCTGTATGCACGTGTGGCTACAATTTTCCGCTTTGGCTAAGAAAACATTTAGTACAACATTAACAAACGTTTTTTGGGTTTAAAGCAAAGCAACCGTAAAAGGTGGAAATCACTTAAAATTTTTGGTGAGTTATTATTCTTGCTCGCAATTAATTTCGTCATTAAAGAAAGCGGATGGTTAGTACGAACATAAAAAATTAAGTGGTTACGGAGCCACGTAGCGCACACACCCCACACACATGCATATATTATATATACATACACATACACAAATGCGCACAAGCAAGTGCGGTGCGAGTAAAAGGAATGCCAGCAAAAACATATCTACGCTCATACACTCGTATGTAGTCGTGCACTGCAAATTGAAAACCACTCTCCAGGGAGAGCCACTGCTAACGAACTGGTGCACTTGTGGTGAATTAAGCATTACGACTAGTTCGCCAGTCCTCCCTTTTCTGTGCAAGCAGGTGATGAATTTTAAACGACCACGGTTTATACAGTTATTCAATGTTGTATAGCTATTTTTATAGCTCAAAACTGATACTAAATTCGGCAGCTGATAGATAATTATTTAGTACGCTCTTCTTACCCTGCTGATAGATATCTGTTCACCCTTTTTGACACCATCACCAAAACATTGCTAATTCGAAAAATATTCACACGCAGGCATCTATCAAACTACAGAAATCAAACTTCTGCCATTGGCACAATTATCAATAGAGCAGAGCAGTGATCGGCCATCAGAGAGTGCGTGGCCTCACATTGGTGCAGCTGATTGAGAGAGATGTGAAATTGCAAACAAGAATACAAGAAGAAGAAAAAATTGCACAAACAACACTCGAATAAAGAGCACAAGTACGGCGTCACACACACAGCGATTTGGTCAAATTCGCTGAGAACAAAGTAGCGGTACCACGATTAGTATCCCCTTACTATTCTCTCCATCGTGGGCAAATTAATACTTTAAATGTTTTGTTCTCGGTTGCCTTCGATCATACAGCGCCTTTTGCACGATTTGTCGCTCTGATATCAAAGATGCGTGAGAAAAAGAGCGCTCAATGAGAGTTAGCAGCGTTAAGTGCTAGTTACCGGGGTAGAGTGTTGGTGTAATCTTAATTAAACGACTCAGCAAAATAATATTTTCTTATTTCTTCAACTATTGTGGGCACTTTGAGATCCCCATGAATTTGTCTGTGAGATCGCTCTGCGACTTCTCGAATGGAATCTGCGAAATATTTCGATGTTGAAGTTAGCTGCAGTGCTTCCAAGTTTAATGCCATATGCCCATATCGGTTTCAGGATAGCTGAGTAACGTGAAAGCTTGGTTGGTTGGTTGGTTGGTAACAGTAGTGGTGATTAATTCAGAATCCAACTAGCGCGTCCGCATCACTCTGTTGCCACATTCTCGCTATCAAATTATTTTACGATTATTTACAATGACTATATGCGATCTATGCTGTTTAAGAACCTGATTAAGTTGTTCCTCCAGCGGGTCAGGAGTTAGAATTTGCCCGAGGTAAGATATGCCTGTCGTAAGAGGCGACTAAAATCTAGAGTGGGAGAGTGAACTCTACACAAATCCCCAATCCAAGGTGGAACAGCATATGCTGATAGATGAGTGGCTAGGGGGTATCTAGTCGCTAATATGAGAACTTGGAGCGCCCAGGCAAGGCTACATCTCAATAAGTGCCTTATTGCGCTACCGGGGCACTGGCGCAGCGGACCAAACTTTCCCCTTTAGTCGTGGGACCAAAATGAACATAAACAAATAAAAACAGAAATGGCGAGCAGCTATAATAGCTCACTATCAGACGACCTAGTACCTCAATCAAGGAAGGAGAAGCAGCGCTCAAATGGAGTGATCTAAAAGGCCGTCACTCAAGACCCCAAAGACGGGACTTCAGAGGCAGAAAGAGGCAAACAGCTTAGGTGTGACCTCAACAGGTGAAACAACTAAACAGCGCACCGTCGGCACAGATAAAGCCGAACAAACCAAAATACTGAGCGTGGCAGGCAAAAAGACGCTCAGTTACCTCTTTAAAAAAGGGCTCAGCAGAGAGTAGGCATATGCCAAAGCTCTGTTCACCATTTTCGCAAGGGAAACAGATGGCATTAAGCCAGGTGCAAAGCGGCTGAGGTCGTCGGAAGAGACACCACCAGAGGCTACCTCGAAGAAACGGGCTAAAGGCGATAAGCAGTCTACATCCAAGACCGCAGCAATAAAGGGAACAGCAGCTACAAAACAAGTAGCAAAAAGCGTCACCACATTCGTCAAAGGGCAGCCCTCTGCCTCCTACAGGTGTCAAAATGGCAGTTCTCTCAAGAGACTATCCCAATACGCCCCTAACAACGGAGCAAATGAACTCCATGCAAAATTTTATGGTTTTCGCTCAAGGTGGCAAGGCTAATTCTACTTTGTTCGACCACTGGACGGGCTGTTGTGGCCGAATATAATAGCGATATTGCCCTTAAAAAAAAAAATCTGCGATTAGTAGCCTACAAGCTTCCCCAATTCCAAGTACTTCCGCCTGGAAGACTCTGCAGGAGTTAGAAAGACGTACAGATTTTTCAATTCACACGATCCACTTTGGAGTCATCTGTAGGATCGAAGTTGTTTAGTGAGAATCCCGTACTCCATTCCTTCTGAGATTAAAAAAGGGTGGCAAAACTTCTATTGAATGTTACTGCCTGGACGCCAAGGCAGTCCTCTGCGAAGTATATTAAGCTTGTCGCAAAAATAGACTGGCATGAGCATACGTTTTTTCTTTCCAGCGACCCGCTTGATTTAACCTAAATGCACTCATGGTTGCCATCTTCTTCTATAGTTGGGGCTATGGAATTACATGTGTCAGCGCATTAAGAGCCTCTCTGGAACATGATCTGATTGCACCGACCTTATTGCACTTGTTTTCCGCCAAGTAATTTGGTGTTGTAATCCCTCACCAGAGCCTCCCACCAAGCTACCGATCCGTATGATAGAATTGGTCGTATAACCGCCTTATACAGGCATCAAATACCATAAACTTAGGCTGACGGCTTACTTTCGAGAGAAACATGAAAATTTCGATGTATGAATCAATATAGGCTTCTGAGTTTTATCCCCCATTGGAAGAGTATCCTTAAACCTCGTAGTCGTAGCAAAGTAGTGAGAAGGGAAGTCCATGAGAAGCAAAATGTTTTCGCATTGACAAACTCACACCAGTTCTGCGCCAAAAATGTATTTAAAAATAGCTCGGGTTTTTCTTGCGGGGTAAATAACCCCCACCTCCACGAGCAGCTGGCTGGAGTTCACCTGAACAGCGATATGCAATTTAAAATTAATCAGGGCAATTCATCGAAAATAAGAAATTGATGGCTTTTTGTGGTGCTATAGTGCGGATTCGGTTGGCGAGGTTTGGTTGGCTAACTTTTTTGCAAAAATATCTGCACGAGTTAGTTTCACACATACGTAAGTGTGTGCACATGTATTAGAGAATCCATATATGTGTGTGTGTAGGAGATGGTGTGCGTTTGAAAAGAAAGAATGAATGAAAGAAAACGCTTTAATGTGATTGACATATTTTACTTCGTATATTTATGCACGCGCAATCAAGAAAATGGAATGGGGCGAAATTAAGTAAAAAGGTAAGAAAAAGAATTCATTTAGTCCAATCGTTGCTGAAAGTCTATTTAGCATACAAATTCTTAAAGTAAGTACGATAATACAATAATATTTCGGTATTGCCAGGATTTAATTTTGTTTTAGTCTATTGTAGTAATAAAAATTTTGCATCAGCCTACTAACGCCTTAAGCCTCCATATTAGAAAAACTTAGTTTATTACGTCCCGGTGCTTATATCTACTAGGTATATATGCACATTGCGGCAAATAACCACAAACAATATTAAAGCCCCCGAAGACATAAAATTTTATTTGGCAAAAATTAAGACGAAAGGGTGACTAAATTTCAAGGGCCGAATGTGAATCTGAACCACACCTAAACGTCAAGTTTTTTTCTACGTTTTACTTGATATTTTTCAATTTCAAACAAACTCAATTTAAATCATGGAAAGATACATAATCGAGCAATGCGTTAAAGTTATTCAGGCTTATTATGAAAACGGGCGTTCATATCAGAATGCATATCGCGCACTTCGTGATTTTTCATGGCAGAAATACACTCGGAGGTTTACCATTGCCTGCCGAGGGGCGACCGCTATTATAAAAATGTTTTTATTAATTTTGCTTTCATCGAAAGCATTATATGCGACATTAAACTTCCTGCCGGTAGATCTGCAGGCAAAATATATCGCGCCTACTGCGGCAATAAGGCTGAACACTCTAAGTAAGTGGTCAAATAAGAGCTACGGTCACGGCAAAATACTGGCTGGCACTTCGGAGGTTCTCGGATTAGCGGACTATGCACTCCCGCCTACTCTTGCCATTACAACGTTTACGACCTTCCTACCTTCAAGCGAAGAGTGGGAACGGGACGATGTAAGACAGGGCGAGTCTATCCATGTATACACAGATGGCTCAAAGCTCGAGGGCAGGATGGGCGGAGGTGTATACTCCGAGCATCTGGGGATCTCCCGGAATACAGTAGTGTCTTCCACGCTGAACTGATAGCAATAATGAAAGCCGCAACACTGGTACAGTGTGATGCGATATCTGGAAATGACAAGAACATATTCACTTATAGCCAAGCGGCGAGAAAATCCCTCACAAAACAGTCGACAACCTCCAAAGTAGCCATGAAATGCCGCACATCTCTTAACGAAATGGCTGAGTCATTTCACCTACTGATAACATGGATTCCTGGCCATTGCGACATTGATGGAAACTGCAGAGCCAAAGAACTAGAAAAACTCGGTACAAAATTGACTGACGAGTACATAGACAATGATATAGGTATACCCTTGCAAGCACGTAAGCTACTTATCCTTGAAGAAATCGTAAGAACAGCAAACGAAAAATGAATGAAATCACCTGCGAAATCGCCCGACAATTGCGGCTGACTGTCAATTCTAAACGCACAGAAGTTCTTCTAAGCCGGTATAAGCAGAGACTTAGCACACTGATTTCAGTTATGGGCAGATACGCTCACGCCGAGCAGGAATGCTTATGTCCTCTACCAGAAGATGGGTGTGCAAACACATGACTTCTGTAGAAGTTGTCTAGATGAGGACGAGGAAAAGACAATCTCGCACCTATTGTGTCACTGTCCTGCTCTATCTAGACGGAGATTTGCTATTCTAGGCAGACAATTTCTTAATGAGTTGGAAGATCTCAGTTCTGCAGAAATAGGAGATATTCTAAAATTTTTGAAAAGCGCACACTGGGTTTAGGAGAGATAGAGTCAAGTCCCCCGCGCGGCATCACAATGAACTATGAGCCTGAGGAGCGCCCGCGTCCAAAGGAGTGCCCGAAAAGGTGAACAGCCCTGTAAAGGATTTGTACACAGGCGCTTGCTGGCGCCTTCATCAAGAAAATGCTTTGAATACCAGTATTGGAGTACCCACCGGGGTCAGACAGGATTGTGTGCTTTCGCCGTTGTTTAGTCAATTTAGTCTTGGACCTCTTTATGCGGCCGCGGAGAATAGAAACATAGTCTAGGATCTGAACGAGCAGCTAGAACCCTTGGACTACGCGGATGATATGTTCCTGATGGCGCACAAACACTCGCATATATCTTGAAAGTTACACGCGGTCAGCGATTTAAGAGCTCAAACAGCGCTAAAAATCAATATTTCGGAAAGAAAACGTATGTGCATTAACAACAACGAAACGCAAGCTATTCAGATCGGCGGCAACCCCTTAAAAGTAGTGAATGAATTCTGCTAAACTTCGCAATCGAATATCAATGGGACGTTCTGCCTTTGGTATGCTGGATAAAGTCTTCAGATCGGCCTACATATGCAGGCGTAGGAAGTTGCGGATTTTCGACGCCAACATACTACAAGTATATGGTTGTGGCACGTGGAACTTGAACACGTGAGACGTGCAAACGTTGCGCACCTTTTTGAATCGCTGACTGCGCAAAATCATGCGGACATTCTGGCGTAGAACCCAAAGTATCACTAACCTATGGGCTGCTACTAAACAAATACCCATTTTTCGCGAAGTACGACGTCGCAAAAGTAAGTGGATTGGCCGTACACTGCGTAAACTCCTGGACGACAACACAAGAGTTGGTTGGACTACAATCGCCCAGGGAGTCGCAGACGAGAGCGACCAGCCAACATCTGTAGCTGTCAGGTGGGTGCACAAGAGCAGAAAGCAGGCTATTCGTGGAATGAAATAAAATTTTTAGCGTCAAATAAACCAAATTATAATCTATAGTTACGGTTTCTATATACATACTTATATGTATATAAAGAGTGCTCAATTTGGAGGTATCGGATTTTAAATTGTCTTGATACAATTAAAAAATTCGAATTAATTAGGCAATCATTATTATTTTTGTGTGGAACCATTCATGACATTAATTTTTTAAAGAAAATCTATCAAATTTTGGCCGCAATTGCGAAAAGATTCGGCCATCCGTAAACAACAATTTTGAATGACTCGCTGGAGGACTTCGGTCGGTGTCTCGTGAATAACTTTAGTTGGCTGAAAGTTGGCTCCTAATGCCTCAATCGAAGCTGGTTTATCCATAAAGCATTTAGGCTTTGCATACACCTATAAGTGAAAGTTCAAAGTTGTAATATCACACGACTTTGGTGGCCAATCCACTGGTCCGAGGTGAGAACTAGAGATAAATTCTTCACCGAAACGACGACGCGGCAAATCCATTGTTTCACAGGTTGTATGGCAAGTGGAGCCGTCTTGTCGGACCGAGGCGAGATACAAATTGTTCACCGAAACGAAAGTAGCGCCGTTTTATTGGAACCAAATATTCTGGAGATCATGGGCTTGAATTTCCGGCCGTTCACTGTTACATTGGCGCCAGCCTCGTGTTTGAAGAAATATGGGCTGATGATTTCTCCAGCTGTCGAACGACTGAAATTATGACGATCGGTCGGCTTCAAATCTTGGACCACCTGTATTTTATACGCTTTCAAGCCAAGATCTTTGCGTAAAAGCGCCCATGTAGTGCCATTGAGATTGGTAACGTTTCGATTCTTTCGTATCTTCGGTAAAACTCCCATTTACAGCCGCAATATTCTCTTCATTTCGGGCTGTAAGTGGCCTAATCGGTCAAGTACCCTCCAGTAATGTAAAATTATTCTCAGTTTTGCTGATGGTTTACCGAATAATGCGTTCGGTAGGACGGTTAAGTTGGCCTGAGCGCGTGATGAACTCTTCTCACAGAGCATCGATTTTCGTAACTGCAATTTTACGATTTGTAAAAGTTGTTGAGGTGTAAGTGTTTTCATGATGAAGTGTCAATGAATACTGAAAAAAATGATGTATTTAGTTTGACACCAGTCAGGCGTGATCTGTTAAAAAAACCGTGTTGGAAAAAGTAACTTAATATCCTTTATGTTAAAGTGTATCGAAAAAAATGTTTAGAAAAGTAGGCAGTGGCTATAATAAAAGTACAAGAAGAAGAGGAAGAAGGATCACGAAGCTAACACGTTCCTCTTCCCATTCATACGCTCAGCGGTTCGGGAGAAACTTTAAGTTTAAAACCTAATTTTGCCACCAAAATGTTTAAAATAAGAAGAGGAGGCGATCGAGCCATATTTGTACATTTCAATGAAACTTTGTACATTTATTACTCTGTGGCCAAGGTAGACTGGCGTGGAAAATATGCGAAATACGGCAATAACCTTGTCCATGTCGCATCAGAATGGAAAACGCGATAACATTGTTTTACAAAATAAAAAAAAAATATTGGCTGTGCAACTAATTAATTTAGTATTTTTTTGTTAAAAAACCATTTATTTAGGTATAAAAGTGAAAAAATATTTTATTCAAAATATTCCCATCTTTCAGTTAATTTATGGATTCCATCCCAAAAAAATTCTCATCTTTTGCGTCGAGAAAGTCATCAAGCCTTTTTTTAATACCTTCAACATTGATGAACCGTATTCCAGAAAGGTGATTCTGCATCGGCCGAAACAGGTGGTAATCAGAGGGAGCTATGTCTGGGCTATAAGGCGGGTGAGGTAGAATTTCCCATCCGGCATTTTCCAAATAATTTTTGACCGGTACTGCAACATGTGGCCGAGCATTGTCATGATGGGAAATCAATTCACAATCCTTCTGATCCCACCAAATACAGAGCATTACTTTCAAACCGTGAATATTCGGTTTTGGTGTCGATTTGGCAGGTTGGTCTGGTTTCACATATGATCTTTTACGCTTTGGGGTGTCGTAATGAATCCACTTTTCATCGCCCGTGACAATACGATGCAAAAACGATTTCTTTATGTGGCTATTAAGCAGCATTTCAGACATGCAAAATCGTCTCTCAACGTCTATCAGCTTCAATTCGTGTGGCACCCAATTTTCTTATTTGGAATGTATCCGGCTGCTTTTAAACATTTAGAAATGGCTTGTTGAGTGACTTCCAATGTTTTTCCAAGTTTTTCTTGAGTTTGTCATGGATCTTGATCGAGTAATGCCTCCAATTCTTTGTCTTCAAACTTTTTTGATGGACCTGATCGCTCTTTGTGTTCTGTGTCAAAATCACCACTTTTAAATCCTGCAAACCACTGCTGACATACTCTAACCTCTGGAACATATTCAGGATAAGCTTCTGAGAGTAAACGATGTGCTTCTGTTGCACTTTTCTTTAAATTGAAGAATAAAAGCAAACCTCCCCGCAAATGCTGTTTTGTTGGAACGTAATTTGACATTTTGACTGTAATAAAAAAAATTTTTGTGTTCACTAATATTCACTGTGACATATCAAATTTACTTGATTTTTTGGCGTGCTTTAACATAGAATAGTTGTCACTGTCAAAATATTGACTACATAAATAGATATGAGGTTAGTAACAAATAAAAAATAAATTTTTTTGTCGGTGTGTCTCCCAAAAGCTAAATTTAAACACCAGTTTTTCGCTGACTGCACTTATGCGTTGCATTGTATGTATGTATGTATGCGCACATATTTCAACTCTGTGCAGCATGGCATGAAAATATCCACTATTCTTTCTTTTACTTTTGTTAGCTTTGCATTATTAAGCAAAGCTGCTTTTGTATTTGCTAAATTAATTTTCTTTCCAAGCCAAATTGCATTTGTTCAAAGCGAACTTAGTCATGCGAAGTTTTGCATGCCATAAATTTGGTTTAGCCATATTTAAAAGAGTTCAGTGCAATTACGAGAAAAGCACCTTTCTAGTGATCACAGGTGTGCCAATATTTACTTATCCTTCTTATCTTATCTCTGCATGACTCATCGCTTCACACTTTAGCTTTCCCCATTACTCAGCTTTAGCGGTTATCGGTGTTGATTTCTTTCACTGATAAAGGCTGGCAGAAACAAAAATGGGGGGCATGACTTTTACAAATACAAATTTTATCGAAATTGTCCTATTTGCAGGCATATTCAGTTGCAGAGTGTGAAAAACATTAATACAGATAGACAAAATAAAAATATATTTTTTTAAAGAGTTTTGTTACTGGAAGCTCTTTCGGCTTTGATAATAATCTTAACTAATGGGCGGTCGTCGTAGCTGAAAGGGTTGGTGCGTGACAACCATTCGGAATTCAGAGAGAACGTAGGTTCGAATCTCGGTGAAAGACAAAAATGAAGAAAAAGTTTTTTCTAATAGCAGTCGCCCCTCGGCAGGCAATGGCAAGCCCCCGAGTGTTATAGAAGGAGGAGCTCGGCCAAACACCCAAAAAGGGTGTACGCGACAATTATATACATATATAATAGTGAAGAATGTTTAGGCTAAGGAGCTGTCACCCAGGTGGGTTCCTTTAATTCATTAATTATAACTATAAAAACTAATTAGTTTCAAATTGATAATATTATAGTTCATCCCAGCAGATTTTTTGTATGAAAAATTTTTTATTAGAGTTATTTAGTTTATACTACAACTAAAACCATATAATGCACATTTTTAAACTTTATATAAAATTTATAACCGATTAAATTGTTCTGAAAGAAAAAATCTAAGAAAAATATCTGGACCTGTACTACATACTTTAAGATCAAAGCGCAAAGCATGCGATTTTACGGTCACATTCTACGAATGAGCAAAGATAGAGCTATAAAAGAGATATTCGAAACAAATCCACAAGGCGACAGAAGAAGAGGTAGGTCAGAGAGATGACATTGAAGGTGACTTTGGAGCTATGGGCATATCTGATATCAAACGCAAATCTGGTGACTGAGTGACGTGAAGGCGAATTGTAACGGAAGCAATGGTTCACCACTGCACGAACTGTGATGCTATGAAGATAATGCTGATAAATGTATACTAATTCGCCAAATTTCCATCACAATTTCAGACCTTTTAGTCAAAATCTTTAATCTCCTGGGTATGCGTTTTATAGCCCACTCAATTTTTTATATAACAAAGTGCAAATTTCAAGTGGCTCAAATTCAATTTTTTATAATTTATTTTCGCTGTTGTATCGCGCATTTTCTTCCATATACAACAAAATATCGTGCATTTTCATCCATTGAGGCTTAACCGCCTTTGTAAGATTAAGGCTTGTGGCTAGAGCTGGACATGTTACAGAGATAAGTGCAAGCAGAGTTCCAAAGAAAATACTTTAAGTCCGTGGGAAATTTCAGGCTTTAATAGATTGATATACTTAACCTTGACGATGAGCATTTCCGCAAAACAAACAGCTGGAAATAACTAGAGAAAAGTGGAGGAGTTAGTCACGCGCTAACCTATTCGTATTCAGTGGCCAAAAGCCATGTGAAAAAATGAATTTGGTTTGGCATATGAAGCTAAAAAGCTGCAAGCCCAGTCCGTTGCTTTAATATACAATATGTTTAACGAAAAAATAATAAATTAAAAAAAAAAAAATCAACAAATAGTCAAAACTTGTCAAACTTGTGGACTTTATTTCGACACTGAAAGTATAATAATTACATATTTAAGAAATATTCGGTACTATCGGTCCTTATTTATCGATTTATTGCAATATTCTAACCACTCTTGATGCCATAGCCATACGACCAGATTTAATGGAAAAAATAGCCAAAAATTAAACTTATCGAATAGACCATGGAATTCGTAGTCATTGCGGACATATGCCGGATTTCATATTCAAAAAATAAAGGCCATGAAATAAGCTACCAGATTATAATAAAAAAATTCGTTACAACAAAAACTGTTTTGTATTATCATTTTAAGTTCTCGAGCTTTAGCAAACGTCCGAAAGATCTGTAAAAAAAAGAAAAAAAAAATCTACGCCAGAAACTTAATGGCACTTAAATACGGATGTGATGTGACGCGCTAAAAAGAGTCATGTCCCGTCGATTTAGCTGTTTCTAGTCCATTTTGTATGCAGTCCATACATACATTTTTATAGGTGCTTAAATGCGTATGTATAGTATACAATAGGGTGAACAGGCTTACGGAAACTTTTCCTGATTATAGTGGCGCTGTAGGTCTAAGAGGTCACTCACTCACAACTCAATTCTAAGAGGTCACTCACAGGTGTTTAAATGAATGAAATCGTCGGTTAATTGGTCAACTGCGTATTAGCGGTTACTCCACAGAGACTAGATCTAATAATTGGTATCAGTTCTGCAGGAATCATGAATTGGATTAGCGATTATGTATGCACAAAGAGCGATGGCCCAGTCTAGAACGCTGCAGAACTGTGAGGTGTTTTGTAACAAGCCCGAATAGAAAACGGTCGGACTTTCTTCTTAAACTTGGTAGAAAAGACGTTCGGTTGATGGTCGGTATTATAACAGGACACAATCCATTGGGACAACATATGACCACCATTGGAATTATTGAGGACCCAATTTGCCTTACTTGCTTGGAGAAGCCGGATAGCACTGAGCATTTTTTCTGTGAATGTCCTATCTTTGCTAAAGCAAGGCTACGAATTTTGGATTGAGATGTCGTGGGAATGAGTAACATGCGTTCTCTCAAACTGGAGGGTATTTTCAGATTTGCCACGGAATCTAGAAAATTGACTAGCTTCCACTGTTTCTGTCTCTGTTTCTGTGTCTGTTTCTGTTTCTGTTTCTGTTTCTGTTTCTGTTTCTGTTTCTGTTTCTGTTTCTGTCTCGGTCTCTGTCTCTGTCTCTGTCTCTGTCTCTGTCTCTGTCTCTGTCTCTGTCTCTGTCTGTGTCTCTGTCTCTGTCTCTGTCTCTGTCTCTGTCTCTGTCTCTGTCTCCTTCTCTATTCTATCCTATCTCTTTCTTTCTGTCTCTGTCTCTTTCTCTATTCTATCCTATCTCTTTCTTTCTGTCTCTGTCTCTTTCTCTATTCTATCCTATCTCTTTCTTTCTGTCTCTGTCTCTGTCTCTTCTCTATTCTATCCTATCTCTTTCATTCTGTTACTTGTCTCTGTCTCTATTCTACCCTATCTCTTTCTTTCTGTTACTTGTCTCTGTCTCTGTCTCTATTCTATCCTATCTCTTTCTTTCTGTTACTTGTCTCTGTCTCTGTCTCTATTCTACCCTATCTCTTTCTTTCTGTCTTTACCTCTTTCTTTATTCTATCCTAGCTCTTTCTTTCTGACTCATTCTCTATCTCTGTCTCTATTCTATCCTATCTCTTCCTTTCTGTTACTTCTCTCCTTTCCTCCTTGACTATCTACCCTTTTACTTTCCAGATCTTTGAATACAATGGGCCTTTTAGCCTGAGTGTTTATAGAAAAATTTGCCACTGAGTGTTGAGTCTTCATTTTCCAATTAACCGAGATATTTAACTTTTCGGGTGAATATAAATGTTTTAAGATGAGTGGTGTGGGTCCTACGTTCTATATACCTGCATTTGGCCTATGGCCAGAATAGGTCTGCGGGCTAAACTTGGTTTTCAAATCTGCTATTTTTCACTTCATTGCATTTATTTAGTCTCTGGTTGGAAAACCTTACAGACCAGAGGTGCAAAATGACTTAAAGATAATACTTAGATGTAAGTCTGAAAGGTAATTTAATGTCAGCTTAGACAGAACTAGAGATGAAGGATGGACGAAAGCAAGATCGGGAATATTAAAAATTATATTAATTTATTTTAAGAATTTTAATTATAATTTTAATTTAAATACACGAATTAAAGAACACGAGTAAGCGTTAATTATTATGAAAGAGGAGGTCTTCCAGACCAAACTTTGCCGAATACAGTACGAATCCCGAAGATCGAATTTTTTTTTACGTGGCCTTAAATTTTGAACATTTTGTTAGAAAGTGCAATTAAATTACCAAAAATGCGGCATATAAAACGGCTTCCAATAAAATTTCTGTCCTCAGGCTCTAATGTCGGATATTTTTTTAAAAGCTTGAGAACTTAAAATGATAATCCACAAAAAAATTTTGTTGGAATTAATTTTTTTATGATAAAATGGTAGATAATTCCATGGCGTTTTCTGACATATTTTGGTTTTTTTTAGCTGTCAAACCATAATTATCGATATCAATAGTTTTCATGCGGGTAAAAAACCCCTTTATTGTAGAATTTGACGGGGAGTTTTTCTGCAGTACTTTTAGCCTTTTAATTCCTACTAAAACAGATAATTTTGAACCGTTCTTCAAACAGCTTTAATGCAGGTCATCAAAAACGGCAATTACAGAGTCGAAATATTGGACGAATATTTTCCGCAAACAATTTTAGGGAGTCACCAAAGATGAAGAACTCCTATGGATTAAGAGAAGTGTGGAAGGAAGCTCCTAGAGCTCGCTAAAAATGCGATACAGTTCCATAAAAATTAAATCTAAATGTTGTTGGTACTACTGTTGGACACTCTAGCTAATATTAGATAGTTTTAGATAAACATTTTTTCATACGTGGCGTAAAATTAGTCATCCACTTATGTGGTTGAATAACTTTTTTATTAAATACAAATTAAAAAAAAAATAGTTTTGAGTGATGGAAATTTTTAGTTTGACCTTTACACGCTCGTTTCCTTACAAATATTGGGTTGGGGAAAAAGTAATATCGTATTTTGTCAATTGAGCGCGACATTTAAACATATCTTGCGCTGAACTTATTGCATCGGATCACACTAAACGGCGATTTGAAGACGACAATCTGTACTACAAGCGTCTCTTTGACAGTGTTGTGATCGTACGTTTCAGTCTTAAGTTATAGCGCGTCAAAGATGGAGTCCACCAAGCAAGAAATTCGTCATATTTTACGTTTTTACTACCTTAAAGGTAAAAATGCAACGAAGGCGATGGTAAAAATTTGTGAAGTTTAGGGGCTGATACTGTAACGATTCGCACAGCACAGCGTTGGTTCGATCGATTTCGTTCTGGTGTAGTAGATGTCGAAGATGCACCCCGTACTGGTAGGCCAATCGTCGTAGAGACTGATAAAATCGTTGAAATCATCCAAAGAGACCGGCATGTGAGCACTCGCTCGATTAGTCAGGAACGAGGTGTAGACCACAAAACCGTTTGGAACCATTTGCAGAAGATTAAATTCCAAAAAAAGCTGGATGTTTGGGTCCCACACGTGTTGACGCAAAAAATCTCTTGGACCGAATCAACGCTTGCGATTCTCTGCTAAAACGGAACGAACTTGACCCATTTTTGAAGCGAATGGTGGAGTAGATCACGTACGACAACACCAAGCGAAAAAGATCGTGGTCGAGAAGCGGCGAGCCGGCCCAAACCATCGCCAAGCCCGAATTGACCGCCAGGAAGGTTTTGCTGTGTGTTTGGTGGGATTGGAAGGGAATTGTCCACTATGAGCTGTTCAACTATGGCCAGACCCTTAATTCGGTCCTCTACTGTGAGCAACTTGACCGTTTGAAGCAGGCGATTGACCAGAAGCGAGAAGAATTAGTCAATAGGAATGGTGTTGTGTTCCACCAGGAGAACGCTCGTCCTCACACATCTTTGATGACCCGCCAGAAGCTACTGGAGCTCGGATGGGATGTCCTATCGCACCCACCATATAGTCTGGACCTGGCACCAAGTGACTATCATCTCTTCCGGTCCATGCAAAACGCCCTTGGTGATACCAAGTTGGCCTCAAAAGAGGCTTGCGAAAAGTGGTTGTCTGAGTTTTTTGCAAATAAGGGGGTGGAAGTTGCCTTCTAAATGGCAACAAGTTTGCAAACAAAACGGGGCATATTTAACTTGAATCGGATAATTCTAAGTACGTTAAATAAAGCGTCAAATTTCGATCACAAATACGACATTTATTTTTCCCCAACCCAATATGATTGACGTACGACGCCATTTCTAGGAAAATTAGAAAACTTTCTATGGGGTGATTAATTTTGCGCCACCTTATTTAAATATTTTTTTTTCTTCTCTATTTTTTTATTTGTTTTTAAAGAAAAGGAAAAAAAGTAAATTAAAAAATAAAGAAGAACATTTTTTTTTTAATTTAACCAAAAATGAAAAAACGGCTTAAAAAAAATATACTTCATCAGTCATGTCATAAGCAATGGAAATGCATATGAAAAAAAAATATTTTTGGCTACACAAATAAGAAATTTTGGCCTATGCGCACTAATCAAGTAATTTTTCCACCCGCTCACCCTAATGTACATACGCACTTATGTAGGCAAGTAAGTGAGATAGTATAAGAAATCCGATACAATCTCTCAAAATTCACCAAAATCGTGCATTTATGAAAGTGTGTATGCGTGTGTGTGGATGTGTATGCATGCGTATGTACGGCTTTTTACTATGGATATTACGCTGGATATTGCGAATCAATAAAATGCATTATAAAAGAAATATGACACTAACAGGTTATAATTTACGATATCCTGCCAACTCATTGAATTAATTATGACAGCCGATGAGTATATTTATGAGGCTATTGCGTATCAGCGAATTTATTTATATGTATACATAAATAACTCATAGAACATTAATAAAAAATATAAAAAAATTCCGAAAGACAGCTGCAGAGCTTCCAGAATTGTGGTTACTGCTACTGCTGCACGTACTATTATGCTTGTTGTTGTTGCTGCTGTTGTTGCTGCTACCGCAAAAGGTGTTCAAAGCATTGGCATGGCCTCTGCCAATCTATCATACCAACGCGCGCAGTGATTACATACACAAAGTATATATACATACATACATAGACACCGATATACCCACATGTATACGCATATGTATGCGTGTATGCGTGTATATGCATTAACCAAATGAAAGATATACAATACAGAACAATGCAATGAGCGCGGAGTAATGTATACGCACATAGTTGTAGTCTACTTTCTGGCGCATACTAACCTATGTCTCTCGTTTGATGTGTGCGTATATGCGTGAACGCTCTTGTGTGCGCCATGATTGCTGTCAACTGCTTGGTAAGTAATTGCGATTTGATATTTATTAAAAGCAAAAAAGGACGTAAACCACATACTTACGCATACATACATACATACGCACATACATGCACATACATGCACACACATATATGGAAGCATACCTGCGAATACAACGCTAAAATATATTTCACTAGAAGCACAGGTTGATGCGATTAGATAGTCAGATGATTTATGCGTTTGGGTTGCCACATTTTGATCTAATCGCATGCGGAGAGCTATGCGCTCATTTAACAGTATTTATTAGTGTTACTGGCAGTTACTGCTAAATGACGAACTGCGGTTGGCTTCATTGGGATTTGTTCTGGCTGCAGCTGACAGTTCAAATCCAAAATTTTTGCGCCTTTAATTAAATAATGAATTGCATAATATAGCAGGCATTACTAGGGTTGCTGGAATGTGGCTAAGTATGTACAGGTGACTGTTTAGTGGAATAGGTATGATGCAGTTCAAGGATGCCTGAACGGCGCTTGGTTGCTACGCTTTGAACAAAAATATATTGTAATTAGTTACAAGTTTCTTCTAGAAATGTGATCAAGATTCAGGCAAAGTTAGACACGAGTATTCACATATAGTAAAACGTGTTGAGACGTCTCGACGTCCTCCAGACATAATCGGCATTCTGGCTCACCAGACAGGCCCATGTGATGCGCCGGCGAACGCAATCGCTTATTAGCGGTAAGGTTAACAGGCAACCTTAAATCATTATAATATTATATGATAAAGAATTCGCGGGTTGGCTCGACGGAAGGAAGTATAAGCAGACAAAAAAGAGTTTAATTTAAATTTGTTTGGCAATGTTTTTTTATCCATTAATTGTAGGGCCTCAAGTTCACTGCTCATATATAAATTGCACAAGCTGGAATAACGACGTGACTAAGTTTGAAGAGTTCTTGTCGAGGTCACTTACGAGTATTTCATCATTCTTCATAATGAGTGATTTAAATGCAAGTATTTTGCTAGAGCAGACTATGGAAAATCATTGCTTCATTGTGAAGGGGAATATACTTCGCCGTAGATAACTCTATTATCGACTACCTTATACACCAATATCTCGCTTTGCGCCGTTTCGTTTTGCCAAAATTTCTCCCTAAAGAGCGAATCCCTTTTGAACTAAAAATCAACCCAATTTCAATACAGTTTTTTTTCACTTTTTTTCGTTAATTTTAAAGTTTTAGAAACAAGGAACAAATCGGCACCAAAGTAAGCAAATAGAACAAATACAGCAGCAACTGACACTTCTATTAAGGGGGTATTCTGGTCTAGAAATTTGAAAGAATTGATTTTTTTTGCATGTTTTCAAAGTTTAGACCTTCAAAAATATGCCCTTCAACGGATTTTTCAAAATTCGAGTTATTTTCGGAGATACAGCGGATTTTGTGACGTGGCTTCGAAGCCGGCCGAGTGGAGCGAATCACACAATGAACGGCAACTGTTACCGGACGACTTGAGGGCTCGTTCTTTCCAGAAATTATTTTCTATCCCACACAACCCTTATTTAATATATAGATATATACATACTTTATACTTCTATAATGAATACCTAGAAATATATCCCCGATTAATCCCGAGTCAGAAGTAAATATTATGATCTAAGTTATTCTATTGGAATTGTTGCTCAAACTTCAAACGCGATTTTCTCAAAACTACTTTTTTTAAGATGATCGTCATGATATCTTTAGTTCTACTTGACCGATCGCTTTGAAGTTTGATATGAATTTTTTATTATACATCTGTCTATCGCGCCTGCCTCGGATTTTTGGATTTTGAAAAATTTAGGTTTGAAGTATTTTTAAAAAATTTGTAAAGGTAAAGAAAAGAGGGTAATGAAAAAAAAATTGTTTTCAAGTTGATGCCATTTTGTGAATTTTTTTTGTTTTTCTTCTTCCTAACTAATGAAGAATTTTTTTAATTAGTTTGTTTTAGATCACTACAAGGGTTGGAATCATGTCAACCATGGAGCACCGCTTTTTTATGTAGCCCCCATTCCGTCGGCCTGTAATTCCACGATTTTTTATCTTTTTTTATTAATTTTTTTATACTTTTCCAATATTAATAAAAACCATAAAAAAATGGATGTAAAAATGTTTTTCTTTTTTTTTTCTTAGTTTTAAAAAATACTTAAAATTAAGGCGTCTAGACTAGAATACCCCCTTAAGAAGCAAATTATTGAAAAACGAAACCTGACGACAAGAGAAAACGAAACTTAGCTACAAAAATTCTAAAGGATGTAAAAAAAAAATAACAAGGAAATCGAAAGCTATTTGATGAATCTGACTCCCAATTAAGATACAAACTACTCCTAATGGAAATGTACTAAAATATTAAAAACCCAAATAAAACATCAACCACCACTAAATAAAAAGATGACTATTCATGGGCCGTTACAAAAAAGGAAAAGGTGAAAACTTTGGCAAATTACTTTGAAAAGGTTCTATCAAATGACGAAGAAAAGAAAATTGACAACCAAAACAACTACCATTATGACTTTAGAAAAATAAAAAGGACGAATACACACGAAATAATAGCTTGCTTCAAAAAAGGAATGAAACATAAAAAATCACCCGGATATCTATATATATAAAACAAAGTCGGGGTTGTTACAACACTTATAACTCGAGATCTGCTGAACCAATTTTCATGGTTATTGATTCGTTGGATTTGTCTCAGCCCTGAATAGCAGAATACATCTTAAAAACAATGAAAACGCGATATGTGTAATGAATACTTAATCATTTCAATAAATGCTCATTTGTTTATTACATGTCAAACATTTGTTGTCAAATCCTGCCAATAGTGTAAATGTCTTTTTGTAAATTGTCTTCATTGTCTATAATTTTTCTTGATAAGCTATTATCTATGTCTCGAAAGTTCAGACGCTGTTATTATATTTGGTTGTTTTATGTGGTTTTGTGCGAGTGCATTTTCAGTAATACCATTAATAACAATGCCACGTCCTAGAAGATCTAATCTTTCCCAGCGGAGCCGTAATGCAATTAGGCAACGGAATATCACGAGTCAATTATCTGATAAATTGCACGAGAAGAGCGCCGCGTTAGTATGGAGCAAAGAAGGGCCTTAATTCGTGCTTCTCAAACACAAGAGCAAAGGGAGGCAGCCAGTGAAACGGCTAGGTTAGGAACGAGAAATCGTCGAGCTAATCGTACAGATGAACAGTGATCAGTAATCTTCGAAGTACAAGAAGAAATGGTTCAAATATTGATTTGAATCGAGCAGCGTTTCTATATGATTGCACCATCGACTACAGCTTACATCGTTTAGTTTGCATTGGTCCAATGGACGTTGTTTGCCAGCATTGTAGCGCATTGAAGTTTGCTGGTGAAACGTCTGGTTTGTGCTGCCTAAGTGCTAAAGTGAAATTGCCATTATTGGTCCCGCCACCAGAGCCATTGTGTTCCCTGCTTTATGGCGAAACACTAGAATCACGATATTTTCTAGCGAACACTCAAAAATACAATGTCTGTTTCCAAATGACTTCATTTGGGGCGGAAATTATTGAAGAATACGGATATAATCTGACATTTAAGGTAATTACGTTAAAAACTTTATTTTCTATGATTGTAAAAAAAATCTAGAATGTAGTTTGCTAGATTTCTGTATTTGTCTCTAAAACAAAAATGGCATGTTATTATTTGAAAAAAAGTGTTTGTAAATCTAACTATAACTATGGCTTTGACCTTACAGATTCAAGGCCAGATTTGCCATCGCATTGGATCATTGCAACCTATTGAAGATGCACATTTTGTATCATTGTATTACGTTCATCAAAGCCCAAATTAGTTCAGCTAAAAGGTAACACGACATTCATTGACTGTTAGGCGGTACGAAGTCTGCCGGGTTAGCTAATGACTTGATAAAAGGAAAATTAGTGGAGCTACCAACCAAGCCAAATATTTTTTTGTGAAACGTTTTTAATGCAATGTTTGGCTTACAATACTTTCCGAAACTCTAGAAAGTGGCAGAGATTATTGCATTAACGAAACTGGGTAAAAAATTCAACTAGGGTATCAACAAATTGCTCTAAAAGTATGACTGACTAAACTAAATTCTGGAAAAAAACGTATAATACCGAATCATCATTTGTAATTTAGAAAAACACACGGCTATCAAGCAGATCCTGGAGTTGCACATGAAATCAAATCAGACCTCAAAAACATTCGTTGTTGGGTGCCACTATTCGTGGACGCAGCTAAAGCGTTTGACAAAATGTGGCACAAAGGCTTATTCTACAAAATAAAAAGAATGCTACCTTTTGACTACTATCTCATCATAAAAAGCTACCTAGCCGATCGAAGTTTCTATATTAAATATGACACTCAATGTTCAGATATTCTTGAAATAACAGCTGGAGTTCCGTAAGGAAGCGTTCTTGGACAACTGTTATATGTTTTACTCACCGCAGACATACCACCTCCTGACGAAGCTAATTCATCAATTGCTACGTTCGCAGGCGATACAATACTACTGGCATCGGACAAAAGCTTAACTATCGCTACTGGAAAACTGCAGCGATACACAAACGCAGTTAAGTAATGGTCCGATAATTGGTGCCTAAAAATAAATGAAGACAAAACCGTACACGTTGTATTTACTTCTTCTTCTTCTTAATTGGTGCGATAACCGCTTACGCGATTTTGGCCGAGTTTAACAAAGCGCGCCAGTCGATTCTTTTATTTTTTATTTTTATTTAGAGTTTAGTTTTGTTGTTTCTGGTTACAAAACATGTATTTATTTATTTTGCGAGATAGCAAAGTTGCACTTTATTGCACCAAAATTTAATGATCTCTAATGCTGCATACCCGAAATTTTTCTAAAAGTTCTTAGTTGGAAACTTTGCTTTTTATGGTAGTTGTTGTAGTATGAACTAAATGTATTTTTATAAAACAATAACAAAAATTACAAAATAAAGAAATAAGTAGTGAAAACTTATCAATATGTGGTGTACATTTTATTTTTAACCCTGATTGTATGTACGTCTGTAGGAGCTCCCGAACGTTGGATAATAGTCGACTGTGAAAGTTTCTTTATGCCCACGCAACAGGTCCCTTGCACGATGTAAAAAACCATTCTTTGATGGATAAGCAAGTAAATTAATAGCGACCATTTTACAGCTTTGCAACTTGAAAAGGTGTCTGTTGTTGTTGTAAATTATAATTATAGTTGCTATTGATAGCGCATCACTTATACGCCATGTACGCCCAAATTAAAACTAAATAAGCAATAAATGAGCAGATTGGGAAACTTGTAAGTACACCGGCTGCCAAAGCAACAAAATAATTCAGAATATTTGATAAATTCGAGGAAATAAAATAAAACCAAAATATATATACAGGTGTAGGAATAACTACAGCGTAAATGCCGTGGCTTATGCGCGACGGAGCCAAACGAATAAAAGCAATTTTTTATTTACTTTTTATTTTTTACATTTTATTATTATTGACTATTGAATCAAAACTCTGCAAATATAAAAAGGATATCAGCTGTGTTGCTTACGCGTAAATGTATCTGCAGTTAGAGTTTAGTTTTGTTGTTTCTGGTTACAAAAAATGTATTTATTTATTTTGCGAGATAGCAAAGGCTGTTGGTCGGGCTGCAACAACTGTCAGAACTATTAAAGATCGAAATGGAGATAAAATAAGAGAGCCTGTAAAATCTGCACATCATTAGATGCTAAAACGATGACCCGTACAAAGAGTGATTTGATGATGAAAATGGCGTCCTTGCTTTTTATTTGGAGTGAAAAGCTAGTAAAACGGTAATTCAGACTAAAGCAAAAAGCTTATTTGTTGACATAAAAAGTAAAGCAGTATTCAACGATAATACTAATGGTAGTAATACAGGCAAGAATGAAACATTTGAAGCAGACAGGACTTATTTGAGAGATTCGAGGTTCGAGCAAATCTGCACAGCATTGATTTCAAAGGCGTGGCAGCTACCGCTAATATAACTACTGCAAAACACTATCCGACAGAGTTAAAAGCATTAATTCATAGCTGGCTATGATCCGAAACAAAACTTTAACGTTGACGAGACTGGGTTATTTTGGAAACTTCTACCTAACAGAACTTTCATTCTAAAACAGAAAAATCTGCGCCAGCATTTAAAGCTAGCAAGGATATACTGACTCTTCTTCTTGGTGGTAATGCAAATGGTGATTTCAAATTTAAACCATCCAAGAGCTATAAGAATCTGAGCAAACAAAAATGCATGGATGACAACATCATTATTTCAAACGCACTCCCGAATGGTAGTCATGCTCTAACCCATTCTGCCTGCAGGCTATACGGGTGGGTGCAGTTATTTCAGCATATAATCTGCAGCGGTTGTGCTTTTCAGAAATAAAGATTGTGCCTTCTCGACCCACACTTTCAACTAGACCCCAGGTGGAGCTAACAGGCTTAGGAATTTTCCAAGTATGGAGTTTTCTTATTAATCCACTGATTTTTTCCATCTGTTCTCAATTTTTATAATTAAACCATCTCCCTTGCCGCTTTTTCTTTCTCATCATCTCATTCGTCTCGTAGTGCCCTCATGGAGAGATCAATTTTCTCATTCTGCTGTGTTCTTCTGCTTTGGCGTATTTTTCTATTCAATCTAGCCATTACACACTCTGGAACTTTACACCGACTCTCCATCTAGGATCTTTCTAGAAATTTTAATTACAACCCGTGAAGTTGGGATGAACATTTTATGCATTTTTTCTAATTTTTGAATAAAGTTTGAAAATTGGATTTATACAGGTGGTTTTTAGAAATATACAAAAAGTATGAATGTTTAAAAAAAAAAAATTAAATTAAATAAAAAAATGCAAAAAGATAGATAGAAAAAAAAAATACTCAAAATTGATGATAATATCCGAGGTGCCACCATAATAAAAAAAAAAATTATTTTTATTCCCCCAACAATATCATCTTAACCACTTCACGGCATTCAAATCACAAATCACGACGTCTTATTACGCTCAATTTAGTATAGAACAAAAACAATTTAAGCTAAATTGATTTTCAACGGATTTTATGAAACATTTTTCTCGCTTGAATTGTATTAAAATGCACGTTCACACTCATCCATCAGCCCACTAAGGCGGAAAAGTAAAAAGTAAACAGACAGCCATTTGATTCGGTGTGTGTGCGTGTGAGTGTGTGCATGCAGTATTTGCAGCCAAAACGCACCGACTTAGCTAAATACAAGCGTAGTCGATTCAAATTCATTTCAATTTAACTGCCACCTTCATTTCCAGACCCAGACCCAAACACAATACAATTCCCATTTGGGGAATGGCAAAACCTTATCAGGCCGACCTGCCTCAGTCACTGCCCCGAATGTGCGACTTATCAGGCAATGTGTGTATGTGTGAGTGTGTGTTTCCCTCACAGACGGCGAACGTTTTTTATCATTCACATTTCTGAAAGTCTGTGTGTGAGTGCATGTGGGGTTGTGTGTGAGCGGCGCTACCTGTGAGGTGACTGATACGTACAACCTTGATTGTTGCTTTTGTAAACAATTGAAGTTGTTTTCATTGAAAATTTGCAATTCACATTAGGAGGCGTTTGCGTTTGTGTTTTTTTTTTGCTTTTTTTCTGGTATTTTCAAAATATTGCCTGCATACAGAGCGCGTTTTTCATGCCTTCAGTTTGATTTTTTATTTTATTTTATTTTATTTATTTTTTGTTTGATTTGCTAAAAACTTGTCTTTGTAATTTTTATTCTTACTGTGCCGTTAGATTATCCGCTTTTTATTTGCTTATCCTTTGTATCAAAATATCTCAGCATCTCCGCCATTCACTTCGTTGAGCAACTCACAGTATTTGGGATAAATCACAAAAATTTTGAACAGAACTCAGAATTTTTTTTTTGTTTTTCTTGTTTTTTAGTTTTCGCGCATTAACTGCTCAACGATCTACTTATTAACCGTTATTCACTACTATAAACTTTCTATTCACATTTAAACTTGTTTTTTGTGACTTAACTTTTGGCCGCTGCTGCCTTCGAATTGAGACGTTCAACACGCTTCGCGTTCCCGGGAAAACTGTTTTTCACTTGATGCATGCGATGCCTCGAAAGTGTGTGACTGGAGTGCTGCGCGCACACTAACATACAATTCACTAACGTACACACACACACATATACTTTGGCACGCATACACTCACTCGTGCATAGCAAAAGACATAGCGCTTCGCCATTAGATTTGAATCTGCTCCGGGATAAAAGCGCTCCCATTCCTCCCTTCAGCACGTTGACTATGCTGTTATTGTTTTTGTTGTTGTTTTGCAAGTGCAGCTCTATCCAGAAATTGTTGTACAAGTTTAAGGCGAATTCGCCTTTCGGGTGAAAATCTACAGTGGCTGAATTGTTGGTGAGCCTCGGCAGAGAGCGAGAGCGCGCCGGCTGAAAGCTTTTGCTTCTGGATGGTCTTACTTGTGAATGGAAAAGCTTTTTGTGTTTATTTTTGTTACTGTTTTGAATGGCTGTTGCTTGTATGTATGTATGTTGGAATTGTTGTTGAATTTGCAAATTTTGCTGTTGGGGTTTCTATGAATTTATGAAGTTATTCAGAAGAAGCGTGGAGTTTATTTTTCAAAATCCGAAAAGCTGAATAAAAATAAAATTTTCCCAGAATATTCTTGGTTTATTCGAAAGAGAAAATATTCGCATTATTTATGATGGCCACTTTCATTCAAGTGGCTGCTTTGGCTGGCTTTGCAGTGGCTTAAGTTTTTAAACTCAGTAGGTATTCGCCCTCAGTGCCTGAGTCGTTAATGGGCTCTTCTCATAACAACAGCCTTTTAATCCACAAAGAAAAGAAGGTTTCCGACGTCCAACCGCAATGCTGGGGTGACCAACTAACAGCGACTAGATGGCATAAAACTCAATTACCGAACTTGGCATGCAAAAGATCAATTCTACTATTTCACAGAAATCAAAGATCGTTCAAGTCCTTCTCTTCAATTTATATATATGTATTTGGCGCGTACAGCCTTATTGGGTGTTTGGCCGAGCTCCTTCTCCTATTTGTGGCGTGCGTCTTGATGTAATTATACAAATGGAGGAACTTACAGTTTCAAGCCGACTCCGAATGGCAGATATTTTTTTTTATGAAAAGCTTTTTCATGGCAGAAATACAATGTCCGCTGAAGGGCGACTGCTATTAAAAAAAACTTTTTTTTTTAAATTTTGGTCTTTTACCAAGATTCGAACCTACGTTCTCTCTGGACTTCGAGTGGTAGTCACGCACCAACCCATTCGGCTACGGCGGTCTTCAATTTACGTGCACAAAAAATCGTTTCTCGTGCCTGTATAGAGCTCACCGTTGACCAAAAGGCATTTCCAGCAGCATTTTCTAAGAAAAATAGGCCAGTGATGCGAGCACTTTAAAATCAGCATCTGAGGATGCATTGGCTTCTCGTCGATTCCGTGCGGGTTTTCCCATCTCGAGATGCTGCTAACACTCTACAAGGCTCTCATCATGCTCGTCCTAACGTATGGCGTAGAAGCGTGGACGATGGCAATATCCGATGAAGCTTCGCTTGAAGTGTTCGAGCGAAAGATTCTGCGGAAGATTTTTGAACTTTTGCACGTTGGCGACTGTTGGTGAAATCGCAGGCGATGGAACGATGAGCCGTATGAGCTTTACTACGACATAGACATAGTGCAGCGAATAAAGATCCAGCGGCTACGTTGGCTGGGTCATGTCGTTCGAATGAATACAAACGCTCCGGCTCTGAAAGTATTCGATGCGGTACCAGCTGGTGGTAGCAGAGGAAGAGGAAGGCTTCCTATTTGTTAGAAAGATCAGGTGGAGAAGGACTTGGCTTCACTTGGTGTGTCCAATTTGCGTCAATTAGCACGAGAAAGAAACGACTGCTGTGCTCAACTCGGCCACAATCGAGTAAGCGGTTATCGCGCCAATTAAGAAGAAGATGATCCTGCACTTTTTCTTGTAAACACAGCCGCGTGCGTTGAAAATGGGCGTCAAAAATGATGATTTTAATTATGTACTTTTGAAATAAATGAACTTTTTGGGCTTAACAACATCGAATCTGGAAATAATTCGCAACATTTTCGGAAGTTCTTCAAGCATAAAGCGATTTATTTTGTTACACTGAGATATGATGCCGACTTTGTGTCAAGATTTTTAGCGGGAAAGAGCTGTCACTGCCAAAATAATATACGATTAGCTCCGCTCGCGCATATAACCGTTACCGCAGTCGAATGAACCACGACAGCGTGAGCTTTACGGAAATATTGTTATATTCAAACGAGTCACCCTGCAGTGACTAAGATGGCTGGGTCATGACGTTCGTATGGAAGGAACGGCTCCGGCAAAGAAGGTGTTTGAAACGGTAATTGGCGGTCGACGGCGAAGAGGACGTCCTCGTGACCAGTGGAAGGATCAAATTGAAGATGACCTGGCTTCTCTTGGCTTAAGAAACTGAAAAAGGTGTGCGGAAAAGAGAATCATCTGGCGGGACATTATTCAACAGGTTGTCACTCGGTAACGGATTGTTACGGCCAATTATGTAAGTGGGTGTCGTAAGTGGTACGAATGCTTCAGAAGCGATGAATTTGATGCCGGAATCCGGCATAAGTTATTCTCTGTATTTGGGGAGACCAATTCGTTATGATCTAATTATTATAAGCATTT
Source organism: Anastrepha fraterculus (assembly GCA_037575425.1). Lineage (NCBI taxonomy): Eukaryota > Metazoa > Arthropoda > Insecta > Diptera > Tephritidae > Anastrepha > Anastrepha fraterculus. The sequence continues at coordinate 23,802 of JAYXIM010008366.1, read as the reverse complement.
CGAACCGAGTGAAACCATCACAGAGAACCCGACGAGAAGGTTCAGCGCGCTAAAGAAAGCTACAGGCTTTGGTCGGGAAAACCACGAGTCATTATGGTACGTAGAACTGAGTGTCATAGGTAAACGACTTTCTTCAGGAGTCTCCTACCAACTTCTTAAACTTGGGATCTCCAACTATCATCATCGGAGTCCAAACATCACCGGTCGCAGACTAAGCTGCCTTGTGCGACTCGCATTATTTTGACACAATTACGTTCTGAATATCGAAGGAGGCTACACTCCTACCTACCCAGAATCGAACCCGATATAACCAATACATTTCGAGCATGCGAACGTCCCCTCATGGTACTAACCACTTATTCATGGGCTCTCTTAAGCTTACTCACCTTACATCCCTCTCCCGTTGGACCCAACTCGGCGAAAGAGTATGTTTCCTGGGCCTACAGTTAAATGAAGGTACAACAAAAGGTAAATTTCAAAGTATTCCAAATTCAAAACTTATCGGACTAATGCGTAAACTTCACTTTGGACTCTATATTAGGTACGTCTCCGCTTTTTAAAATAAACCATGTTCGAGCTGCTCGATTAACTCTGATAGTTTCACCTCCCTCCAGTGTAATGAGACTGATAAACTATTTTGCTAAGCGGTGGGCAACACTCTACATATCATTCACAAGGTTCTGCCGTTTTATTTAAGTATACACAGGTGACGCAGGCATTAAAAAGTAAATCCCTTTCCGCATTTGGCAACCCTGCACAAAGTGAGCACCCCAGCTGGCGTCTTGAATGGGTGAATGAATTCATGAAAACCTTGGAATGAGTGCATGAAGTTTATATTATGCAAAATAAAAACAAGTGAACTTGATTAGACAATACCAAAAAGTTAAAGAGTCCACTTAATAGCGAGAATCACACGATAAGGCACTACCCTCCCTGAACAGCCAACACGCACTCACTCACTCACGAGCGCCAGGTGAAAATAAAACAAAAGGACGCACTTCTGAAATCGTTAGACTAAGCGCTTTAGTGGGCCCAAATGAGACTGTCTTTCCCTTCGGTTTCTTTGGCGGTGCGTGTGTAATTGTGTAAGTACGTTTGTGCGTGTGTAAGTACCTTTGTAGGTGTATAACTGCGTTTGTGCGCAAAGTGGAGGTAATGATGCGTGGCGCAGGTGGTGTGAGTAGGTGTCGTTGCCTGTGCGCCAGCTTGCATTACAGAGCTGATTACTTTCGACTGCGTGTGTATCATCTACTCCGAGCAACAACAATAACAAAACATATGCGGTGCGCACTTTATTGCTGATGTTGATGATAGCGCTACTATGGTGACATTTGTTTGGTTTATTTGAGCAGCTGTTGATCCTGTTGCGACCAGCGTTGCCTGCCAGTTGTGCTCGACTGTCAAGCAAATGACTTACCGAAGTGTCACTTATTGTCTGGGTTTACCAAAGAGATCTCTGCTAAAGCCAATGTGACGCTTAGCACAACCGTCGGCGTATCAGCGCACCAGTGCGCCATGTGGCAAAAGCTACGAGTGAGCAGTAAAAGCTGCATTGGGTTGCATAAAATTACTAGTGTTTGTTCGTTTATTTCGTTGCTTTGTTAGCGGATTCTTGCTACTACAACAACAATACTTAACTGCTTCTTTTTCCTACATTTTCGCATGTTCGCCTTTTGCAGTTGGAATAATCGTAGCCGTTGTACGGGCGTTACAGTTCAAATAGCGATTTAACATTTCATTTACGAGCATTTACATGCATTTGTCATGCTAAATGTGTATTTGTGTGGGTAACTGTATTTAATTCTTTGTAAATTAATTTGCCCTCGTCGTTTTAAATATTCAATGAAATGTTGCTCATACGCAGTGGTTTCACGTTCGCCTTTTGAAGCGTACATTTGCACGTACATATATGTATATGTGTATGCGTGTATATGTGTGTGTGCATTTAATATGCGTGACTCAATTCATGGTCGTTTTGAGATTTTAATAATCATTTGATGAGCAGCTCAAGTCATTTGCAATTTCATCGCTTGTTCTCATTTAATATCTACACAAATAAGCATTTACACAGCCCACAGTCACACATCCACGCATAGGTGGTGCATGAATGAATTTTAATTAAACTCGTCGTATGTATTTTTATGTTTATTCACTTACTCAAATAGCTGCTGTATCAAATTTATTTCGCATTCGTAATTCCTTTATATCGAAACAATTGAAAGAAAAAGTGTTTTCAGGCCTTTTAAAGGCAATTCAAATGACTAACAAATGTGTTGAGAGCGAGGGGTGACAGCGGACAGCATCGATGGTATAAGAGGCAAACAATGAATAAGAATTGTATATATGTCGCATGGGATATTGAAAAAGATATGCCGTGAACATATTTATTTACGGTAGAGAGCAGTCGGTCTTAAAGCGGTCTTAGTACCATAGATTGGCCGCATTTCTGGCCGTCCCTAGAAGTAGTTGTCTGTCTGTTTAGGAATGGTCTTCGGTCCTTAGAATATTCTTCTTATAGAAGTCAAAAGTAACGCCTATATGTTCTCGCTAGACCTTTTTTATGCCATTTTCGAAATTTGTCAAGTAGTCACATGCACAATTTTAGCCATGGATTCTTACACGATAGAACAACGCGTTGAGTTTATTCAACTTTGTTATGAAAATATTCGATCTTTAAGAACAACATATCGCAAAATTCGTGATTTATTTTTTGGTTTATATAATAGTCTGAATGAACCGAAAATTCCAAGGTTACTGAAAAAATTCAGCAAACTGGCTCTATTCATGATAGAAAAAGGAGTGGAAAACTGAGCTTTCTGTTGCGAATATTGTTGCTGTAGCGCAAAATGTAGCTGAACAACCTTCAATATTCGATATTTTCGATGTTCTCAACAATTTGGCATTCACGTATCGACTGTTTAACGGAGTTTACCAGCAGAAGTACTTCTGGTGGACATTTAAATGATGAGATTTTTTACAAATAGTTATTAAGCGCTGTATTTTGAATGAAAATAGTAAAACTGGAAATAGTCCAAATTTTTACATATGCACAACTTTATACATCTGGTATATAATTTTGCTTTCGGTCGAAAATGTATTATTTCTATTGGATATGGGAATAAATTTTCGTCCTTTCTTAGCCAAAGTTACGAATTATTTAAACAATTAAATAATAAATGAACTATGTGAAGTTTGTGCCATTGGAAGCTACAACTTTACTCCATCTTTCAGGCAGCTTACGGATTACCCTGGCAAAAAATTCGAGCTCTTTTGACTTCGTCCATTCCTTGAGACAGTTTGCAAGGAGTGAACCGTTCTCCAATAAGGGCTAACTGTATTGATCGTAACAGATAATAATTCGAAAGTGTAATGTCTGGGGAGTATTCCCACTTCAGCTCCTCGAAATATTTCTGGACGTGGCGCTGTCATGCAAATCAGTTTGCCATCTCATTCCGGCCGCTTTTCTATGAGAGCTCAACACAAACGCATTAGCTGCAGTTGGTAAAGATTGCCAATGATGGTTTCAGATGGTTTAAGGAGTTCACAACAGATGGGACTCTTCTGATTACACCAGATGCACAAAATAACCTTTGAAGCATCAATATTTACTTTCGTTGTCGACAGACCTGGTTCACCTGGCTGCCTCCAACATTTTTCCACTCTTAGGGTTAATATAATGGATCCATTCTTCGTCGCCAGTGACGGTCCGATGCAGAAAACCATTTTTTTTGCCGTTCAAGAATCATCTCACACGTCACCAAACGTATCTCGATATCCCTCTCCGATATCTTTCAATTGATGTGTCACCCAGTTACCTGTTTTCTGCACCATTCCCATCCCGTGCAAACGTTTACCGACGATTGATCTGTGAACATCCAACTCTTTAGACAAATTATCATGGGTTGGCATGCGTCTTTTTACAATAATTGTTGTAGTTGAGTATCTTCGAATGTGTTCGGTGCTCCTTCGCTCGTTCGATCTTCATCACTCACGTCGAAATTGCCACTTTGGAAGCGTCAAAACCACTCTTTCCAAGTTGTATTCGAAGGAGCGTACTGAAAATATTGATCAATATACGACACGTTGGAGCTGCACTTTTCTTTAAAAGGTAATAATGAAGCATGACTTCCCGCAAATGCTGTTTTTTCGGGCCGAACGTAGTCATTTTTGACGTCAAATAAAAAAAATCTTTACTCTTTATCAGCAGCGACACCTCTTTTACGGGGCGGAAACGTATTCCCATATCCAATAAATTGCAATATTTCTAAACAATTGAAAGGAAACGAAAAATAAAAAGAACCAAATTTAAGGAAATGAAAATTAGAAGAAACGGTATCCTCCAGATTATGCTAGAATTATCCCGGTTCAATTCAGTTTCGATGCTTAAGTATATGCATGTACACACATACAAACATACATTGTCCTAGCTGATATGCTTATTTGCACCATTGTTATTATCTGGCTCGCGACCGCCATTTTCTGTGTCTCTTGAGCCTGACGCTTTGCCAAATTTCTTCCCCAACTCTATATTTTCGGCAACACTTGCCTCAGCCATGCGGCTAGAGCTGTCTTCGCTCCGCTAGCGCTGACTTCAACCGCAGTGTGGATTCCTGATCCGTTTTGTTAAAAACTTCGTCATGAAGTATAAAAGGTATATATTTAATTTTTTTTTTACATGAAAATATGTTCAAAACTACGAGCGATTGCTCAATAAGCCGTGTAGTCTTCATCGTTCTCGAATATAACCTGGCATTTTCTTTATGCTTTGAACCAGCTTTTCTGCGTAGCTCGTCGACAAACAGGACCAGATTGTACGAACTTGACGCACGAGTTTCAAATCATGGACTGGCCTCCCGGCAATATGCGTTTTTATAATTCCCCACACATTTTCAATGGGATTGGCGTCTGGGGACTGAGAAGACCAGTCAATTACTGACGTCATTTTAGTGTTTTGTTGTTTCTCAATGTGTTGTTCTGAGAGCAGTGGTTTTGATGAAGTGGATATGTTCGTCTCCTTCAGTCGACGTGCGATGGTGTTGATACTCACATCTATTCCCTTTTTAGTAATAACTGATCGTGCTTGGCGTAGTAACAAAGAAGGGTCCCACTTAAAAAGTTGGAGGATCACTTTAATTTCGTTTTTTGTCGTCACTATCTTCAAACTGCGCTCGGAAAAAGTCATCAACATTTTTGTACACCTTATACCGCTGATTAAACATCACAACAACCTTTTTTGATTTTTTTAATCACTTTTTCAGTCGCCTCAAAACGCTGCGCGAGATTCTCATTCATCTTCGTTTGGTTGCATTTACAAACCCCCTGATTCTCCAAAATCTTACAGACCAATCAGTCTATCGTCGTTCATGTTAAAGACAATGGAAAAACTACTTGAATACCATCTAAGAGAAGAAGTAATCTTCAAAAACCCCTTCATAAGCTGCAATTTGCTTACCAAAAAGGGAAATCTACGGTCACAGCACTGCACACACTCGTTGTCAATATAGAAAAGGCTCTAAATCAAAAAGCAATAGCCCTCAGTTCCTTTATGGACATAGAGGGAGCCTTCGACAACGCAAATTACAAATCCATGGAAACAGCACTCGAGAAAAGAGGTGCAAATCCAATATTTACACATTGGATAAGCCAAATGCTTAATCAGAGGATTATTAAAGCCTCGTTAGGCCAAGCTGAACTTAATGTCACAACAGTAAAGGGATGTCCGCAAGGAGGAGTTCTTTCTCCACTGCTATGGTCCCTACTAGTTGATGACTTGGTGCAGCACCTAAGCAATAAGGGATTTATTACCATTGGTTATGCGGATGACATATCTGTTATAAATAATAAAAGGCAGCCATGAAAGGACACTACCAGACTTAATGCAAAATGCCTTGAGCGCAACATGGGAATGGCGTAAAAAGGAGGGGTGTCGATCAACCCTAACAAAACCACAATAATCCCCTTTCAGACCACATTGACCCAACCCTCTGTTTCACAAAAGGATACACAGTTACCTTTCCTGAGAGGATCGAGTGGAAAACAAACCCGAAATGGATGAATGATGATTCACAAAAAATGGTACACTGATGGATCAAAAACACCCTATGGTGTAGGAGCAGGAGTAGTGGGGCCCAGAATCCACAAATCATACACTCTCACCAGGGACACCACCATCTTCCAAGCGGAACTATACGCAATAATGGAAGCAGCAAACATCATGCAATGTAGAAACCACAAGAAAGTAAAGATCAAAATACTCTCGGACAGCCAATCAGTTGTAAAAGCTTTACCTACAACTCAAAACCCTCTTAGAATGCCACAAGGCACTCAATAACCTGGCATTCAAAAACAATGTTTCATTAATTTGGGTACCGGGACATGAGGGATATGACGGCAACGAAAAGGCAGACTTTCAAGCCAAACAGGGGGCAGATGTAAACTTCATCGGATATAGTCCCATGTTCGGATTCAACAAAAACAACCTGAAACAAAAAGTAAAATACTGGGCCAAAACTCTATTAAATCAGCATTGGAACAACGTAGAGGGTCTTAGACACTCCAAAAAGTTCCTAAGTTTCAACGCTAAAAGAGCTAACATGGCCCTCACGTTAAACAAAAAGAGCATTCGCACTCTCACAGGCGCCCTCACGGGTCACTTCACCTGCAACAAACACTTACATAAATAAGGCATAACTAACAACAGCACCTGCAGATTCTGCTGCGAAGATGAGGAGTCTATAGAACATCTCATTATTAAATGTCCGGGGTTGACGCATAGAAGGAAAAGGTTTTTAAACAAGTTCATGCTTACAGATGAAGACCTTCAATCACTCCCTCAGAAGGAGCTGGTACAATTCATAAGCATACTTAACAGTCAATAGACAGCATAGGGTGCACAATAGATCAATATGGTCGCAGTGCTAAGGGGCCATACCTTAACCCTTTACAACCATTAACCATAAACCATTAACATTTACGGGAAAGTTTCGAACGACACTAACCTGAGTTAGCATTGGCGTCGTAGCCCTTGAGTGGGACTATTACGCAGAAAAAAGCAGAACGAAATATATCTTGAAGTTACAAGAAAAAAACCGCTTCTTTTCGTTTGACACAGACTGTATGTAAATGTGTAGGCATGAATATTCTGTATTTGATTCGAAACTGAATCCTCAGGTAAACTCTAGAGAGTTTAGTAATAAAGTGTGGTGCAGAAAATAATTAATTTCTATTAGTTTGGAACAAAAGAAATCCATTATTTGTGTGTACAATTTTTACGCAAATGGTTTAAAATTATTTTGTGGTGGACTTTTAGTTCCTGAGCGATGCTACGAACTTCGATTATTTCAGTGATTTTGTCGATGTTCTCTATTTCCATTAACAACAAAAATGTGTGGACGGATTGCTTAAAAAATGAAGAAAGAAAACAATCAATTTTGGAGTGCAGCCGGATTTGTGGTTTTACCAAGTTATCGCAATTAACAACACTATAAATTGGATCGCACACAAGATTTCAATCCTACAAATTGTCTACGTGGGAAAAGCGTCTTCAAAATAAGAAGGGTGTTACATTACGAGCGAACCTTTTTTGGTGTAAGATTGTGATTTGTCAACTGTTCTGAGTGAATATTGGGATCTAATTATAAAAAATGTTATAGACGGACCATGAAGACATACAGACAGAGACGTACTGAAAATTCAATAGCAAAAACGATAATAGTTTTCCATTAGCCAGTCACTTGACGCAGTTTGATTTATTTTTGGGTTTGATTCATTGAAAGAAAAAAGTGTGAGAGATCACTTCTTTACCAAAGCAAAACCGTCTTCCGCTAAAAAAGTTATATTCCAGTAAACTAAAGGAATTCCTGAACAGAAAAATGCAATCGGTCAAGCCATTGATGCAATTGAGACGTAAATATAATAAATAACAACTCATCGACAACGCTGTCGAAAGTGCCAAAGAGTGCGATCAGTGCTGCTCATTTTTGGGATATTGCTCCACATACTTATATTTACATTTTTTGTTATAAAAAAAATTAAACATTTTCAAATAAACATCTCGCTTTTTCAATTTCTATTACACAAATTTACAAATGAATGAACGTAAAGGGACACCCTTTAAAGTGATACAATAAACACGTTTACTATTTGAGTAGCCGCCTACAACAACATGCACACATACATACAAACACGTAACTATGCACAAAACTATTTCGGACCCTTTGGGAAAGTCTGGGAAAGTTTAGTGTGAAAATAAAAGCGCCTTTGTGACTGCTGTGAGGCTGACGCCTTGCAAGGGGTAAAAGGGTATCTAATGGATAAACATAAATAACACTTTACGCACAGAGAGGTCATTTATTGGTTGTGTTAGTGTATGTTTATTTATTTATTTAAGTCTATGATTGCAAGAACCTCACAGACTCGATAAATACATACAGTTGCGGACAAAACTCTCCGTCCGACCCCGTTTTTCTTAATTTCTCCCGATTTAAAGCATTTCAAAGAAATGTAATGATGCAGTTTTGCTATAAGTCTAATTATATATATGAATGTAAAAAAATATAAAAGTAAAAAAAAAAAAATATTTTCAGTATTTACTTTAAAAGTTATTCACGAAAAACCAAAAAATGCAAAACACCTCTTTGAAACTTTTCAACCTAATTCCTTAGGCACCAGCAGTGATGAGGTAGAGATATTGAACTTTCTCGAATCTCCATGTCAAATGAACTTACGAATCAGTAAGATATCAAATAATGAAGTTACTACAGAAATTCATAGATTAAATAACTACAAATCACCTGGATATGACTACATCGATAGCAAAGTAAGGCGTCTTTCAATAGGTGCGCTTCAACTTTTTTCCGATAGGGAGGGTGAACGACGCAATATTTTTTATTTTTCGCTTGTCATTTGTAAACTTCATTAGTATACATTTCATCATGGAACGCTACACACTTGAGCAACGCGTTAAAGTTATTCAGACTTATTATGAAAACGGGCGTTCAAATCAAAATGCATATCGCGCACTTCATCTTCAGTGAGGACGCACATTTTCACCTCAGTGGATTCGTCAATAAGCAGAATTTCCGCATTTGGGCGAAAGATAATCCAAGAGAGATTGCCGAAAAACCAATGTACCCACAAAGAGTGACTGTTTGGTGCGGTTTACATGCCGGCGGCGTAATTGGCCCATATTTTTTCGTTGACGAGAACGATCGCCACGTTACTGTGAATGGAAATCGATACCGCGACATGATAAACGATTATTTTTGGCCACAATTGAATGGTATGGACTTAGACGACATGTGGTTTCAACAGGACGGGGCCACAAACCACACAGCACACGCTACAATTGATTTGTTGAAGAGTAAGTTCGATGAGCGCATTATTTCCAGAAATGGACCGGTCGATTGGCCGCCGCGCTCGTGTGATTTGACGCCTCTAGACTATTTTCTTTGGGGTTATGTGAAGTCATTGGTCTACAGTAACCAGCCGGCGAAGATTTGTCAGCTCAGAGCCAATATTGAACGCGAAATTGCTGGAATTTCGGCCGATTTATGCAAAAGAGTGGTCGAAAATTGGGTTCAACGATTGGACTTCGTAAAACGTGCACGCGGTGGTCATGCAAAAGAAATCGAATTTCATACTTAAATTTATATGTTCAAACTCGATAATAAAAAAAAAATTAGTTAAAAAAGTCAAACCATTTGTGTTTTATTCAAAAAAAAAAGTTGAAGCGCTCTTACTGAAAAACGCTTTAGTTAAGGCTCTTCCTGAAAAAGCTATACAATTCCTAACCATAATATACAATGCTATCCTTAATTTATACCATTATCCCACCCAGTGGAAATGTGCCATTGTGGTCATGGTACCAAAACCCAATAAACCCGAGAATAGTGTCAAGTCTTACCGTCCTATAAGTCTGCTGGTAACATTTTCGAAAATATTCGAAAGAAGCCTTTTTGGATGTTGAACAAGCATTTGACAGGGTATGGCACCAGGGACTTCTGTTCAAAGTAAAAAAGATATTACCAGCACAATTCTATCTGGTACTTAAATCTTATTTAAGTGACAGACACTTCTATGAAATTCACGGGGATGCCTCATCTGAAATGTATAACATTAATGCCGGTATACCCCAAGGTAGTGTCTTAGGTCCTGTCCTGTATACTATATTTACAGCTGATATGCCCAATTCAGAAGAAGTAGAAGTAGCAACTTTTGATGATGATACAGCATTTATCGCTTATAACGAGTCCCCTGTACAAGCTTCATATCTTTTGCAAAATCAACTCGAAATTTTGGAGTCTTGACTTAACAAATGGAAAATAAAAGTTAATTCGGAAAAATCTAAACATGTCACTTTTACATTAAGAAGAGAGCAATGCCGTGCTGTATTTTTAAATAATAAACAAATTCCCACTAGTGACAGAGTCAAATATTTAGGGATGCATCTTGATCGACGCCTCACGTGGAAAAGTCACATTCAGGCTAAGCAACAACAACTAAAAATTAAAACAACACGTATGCACTGGCTGCTTGGCCGTAACTCTCAACTTAGTCTAGAAAACAAAATACGGATCTACAAAGCTATTCTGAAGCCCATTTGGACCTACGGAATACAGCTTTGGGGAACTGCTAGCAACTCCAATGTGGAGATCTTGCAACGTTATCAATCAAAAACATTACGAAGCCTTGTTAATGCCCCTTGGTTCATTACCAATGAATCTATTCATAACGACTTAGGTATTCCTTTTATAAAGAATGAAATTCCAAAATATAGTACTAGATATATGAAACGATTATTTAATCACATAAATTCAGCTGCTATTTGTTTATTAGACACAACCAATGAAACTATACGGTTAAAACGCAATCATATCTTAGATTTGCAATTCCTCTTGTATGAAACTACTCAACCTATAAACTTTGAGGTAAAATTAAGTAAGTTAATCTTAAGTGATAATATTAACAAACAATGAATTTAAGCAATCTTCAAGTACTAATGAGTTTTAATAATTTAAGAACGAACTGTACAAATTAACAAGCTGTTGTAATTTCTATGTAGATTTGCACAAAAGCAAAACTAGCGCTGCCATTATCTTATAAGATAAAGTAAGTTATAAAAAAAAAAAAAAAAAATATATGGAAGAACTGGTTCTAATTCTAAATTCACTACTCGTAGAAGCCTATCAACTAGGGGAGTTGTACTGGAAGAGTGCATGCATTTGCATATACCTATGTATGTGTGTGTGAACCACTTTATATACATAATTTTACTACTACTACATGTGCCATAAAATTGGAAATTATGATACTTTACTAAAGGGCAAACCTATTTATTTTTACTATGTAAGAGCAAATGTATGTATGTAAGTATGTCTACTTAAACAAAATTTTCAACGATTAAGAATTTATTTTATAATCTATTGGAAAATGTGGTGAAAAGTTGAAGAAAAGCTTGCCGCAGCTTAGGTTGCCAGCAGCTTAAAAAACGGCAAAAGACTGCAAAGCAGCAACGAAGTGCCCTTTTATTGATGGATAAGTGAGCTTTGCGGCCCTTTTTTGACTGATTGCCTGGCAGTTTCTTAAACTAATTTAATATTTGCTAAAATTCTCAGCAGTAAAATTGGAAATATTATTGGTTACATAGACGTGCCGGTGACCTTTTGCAGGAGTGCACAACATAAACTAAAAATTGTGCAGGCGAAAAAACTAAAATGTTTTTTTTATAAGTAATGGCAGCAGAAAAATGAGAAAATTATGCAAATTTTCCTGGCAGGTGTGTAGTTATGTAGTCAACGGTTTGTCAAAGAGGAACTTGTTGGCTGTGGTTGTTGTGCGTGCAAAAGGGAAAATTATGTGAATACGCATACCGAAATTTCGTAATAAGGAAGACCTATTTTTAATTTGAAACACAAAACAAACAAAAAAAGAGGTTGTCTGTAAAGTCGGTTTACTGACGATAGTTTAACGTGATAACGTCATAAGAAAATATTGATGGAATGGTTGCATTTTTCAAAAGAAAATTTTAATTTTATTTGTTTGATAGATATTTTGTATGGATATAGAGAATGAGGTAACATTAACATAACATAATATACTTTAACATAACATAACATAACATAACATAACATAACATAACATAACATAACATAACATAACATAACATAATATAACATAACATAACATAACATAACATAACATAACATAACATAACATAACATAACATAACATAACATAACATAACATAACATAACATAACATAACATAACATAACATAACATAACATAACATAACATAACATAACATAACATAACATAACATAACATAACATAACATAACATAACATAACATAACATAACATAACATAACATAACATAACATAACATAACATAACATAACATAACATAACATAACATAACATAACATAACATAACATAACATAACATAACATAACATAACATAACATAACATAACATAACATAACATAACATAACATAACATAACATAACATAACATAACATAACATATCATAAAGCATTCACCAACAGCTTTCATTTGATACCCATATTGTACATACACGTCCGAAGGTTGCCCGGGTCCACGTTTTGACTTATATCTCGAGACCCTATCTACCAATAGGTATTCAAACTATACGGAAATCATCTTCAATACCTACTTAACAATGTGTGTAAGTTTGGTTTAATTCCGTTCAAAGACACGGCGGGTCCACGTTTTGGCATATATTTCGAGACCCTAGTCATCAATAGGTATGAAAATTACGCCGTATTAAAGCACTTATCAACAGCTTTCATTTGATATCCATATTGTACAAACACATTCTAGGGTCCACGTTTTGGTCTCTATCTCGAGACCCTAGTCACGGAGCGGATGGAAATACTCTGAACTAAAGCATTCACCAACAGCTTCCATTTGATACCCATATTGTACATACACATCCGAAGGTTGCCCGGGTCCACGTTTTGACTTATATCTCGAGACCCTATCTACCAATAGGTATTCAAACTATACGGAAATCATCTTCAATACCTCCTTAACAATGTGTGTAAGTTTGGTTTAATTCGGTGCAAAGACACGGCGGGTCCACGTTTTGGCATATATTTCCAGACCCTAGTCACCAATAGGTATGAAAATTACCCCGTATTAAAGCACTTATCAACAGCTTTCATTTGATACCCATATTGTACATACACAACCAAAGATTACCCGGGTCCACGTTTTGTTCTATATCTCGAGACCCCAGTCACGGAGCGGCATGAAAAATACTCTGTACTAAAGCATTCACCAACAGCTTCAATTTGATATCCATATTGTACAAACACATTCTAGGGTCCACGTTTTGGTCTCTATCTCGAGACCCTAGTCACGGAACAGCATGAAAAATACTCTGGACTAAAGCATTCACCAACAGCTTCAATTTGATATCCATATTGTACAAACACATTCTAGGGTCCACGTTTTGGTCTCTATCTCGAGACCCTAGTCACGGAGCAGCATGAAAAATACTCTGTACTAAAGCATTCACCAACAGCTTCAATTTGATATCCATATTGTACAAACACATTCTAGGGTCCACGTTTTGGTCTCTATCTCGAGACCCTAGTCACGGAGCAGCATGAAAAATACTCTGGACTAAAGCATTCACCAACAGCTTCCATTTGATACCCATATTGTACATACACATCCGAAGGTTACCCGGGTCCACGTTTTGATCTATATCTCGACCCCTCTTTCCAAAATAAAATATAATCCATGTTACTCGTGGATGATGTAGCTTTCGAATGGTGAAAGAATTTTTAAAATCGGTCCAGTAGTTTTGAGCCTATTCATTACAAACAAAGTTTTCCTCTTTATAATATTAGTATAGACAACATATCTTATAAGGTATATGGTAAATATTAAAATACATTTTTTCCTTCATATATAATAAAAGAATTAATAATTATAACATTAAAACAACAGGTATTATTAACAAACTTGGTTTTATTTTAAATTCTTTAAGTGAATCAAATTAATAATAATCAATAAGAAGGAATATGCAAATACAAATACGAGAATTTATATATGTACATTTGCGCATATACATACATACATATATACGCTCACTTAAGTAGGAGAGAGCAAGATATCGAACGTTGCCGTTCGTTTGCTTTGTTTGCTTTGTCGTTCGTTCCGCCCTTTCGCTTGCAGTTCATTCAATGCAATGAGCAAGGTAACACTAATATGAGCAAGGTAACACTAATGAGCAAGGTAACACTAATATGAGCAAGGTAACGGCAATGAACAAGGTAACACTAATATGAGCAAGGTAACATTAATGAGCAAGGTAACACTAATATGAGCAAGGTAACACTAATATGAGCAAGGTAACACTAATATGAGCAAGGTAACACTAATATGAGCAAGGTAACACTAATGAACAGTAATGAGCAAGGTAACGACACATTTTTTCGTGCGTGCAGCCTGTTAAATCGAATTATAAGACGTTATCACGTCAAAATAGTAAGGATGTTATTTAGTTCACAGAAGAAATTCGAAAAAGACGTTTATAAACCAAGGGAATGCGGGCTCGGATTTCGATTACCTGGAAAGTTGGCAGAAAAGGCCTTAAAAATCCGCGATGGTAAGTTAAAAAAAAACTAAAAAATGTATACTTAATGCCACTTACTAGTTTTAGGTAGGTTAAGTAAGGTTGGTATGGTTGCCCCAGGAATGAACGCACTTGGACGAAGAAAAACGGTTTCGTCCTTTGTCACACCATTATGAAGGAGGTGAGGTGAAAGAGGAAGACTAATTGGACGCAGGTAGAGAGCGGGGAGTGGTGGTGCTGGGATGGTTAGGAGGGTGGGTTTAGAGCGTGAGGATTACGAATGATGACTGTGCTGCGTTTGCGTCAACCGTTTTGTGCTGCTGATGAAATCCATCAGATTTTTAATATCAACGCCAGCTATATCAGTAGGCGTAGCAAAGAAGTAAGAGCCAAGATGCCCGCCAGAGCAAGGCAGCTAAGGAGAAGGTGCTGAGATGATTGCCCCTCATCCTCCATACATCCAACACAAAAAGGACTAGCAGTGATTCAAAGTCTCACAGCATGCATTTCTCGCGCATGGTGACCTGTGAGAAAATCCACGAGGTTCGAAAGCTGATATTTTGCCCACCTCAGAAGCTCGCCCGAGCGCCTCCGGTCCACACGTGGCCAGAAGGATTTCGCCACCTTACAAGTTTGTGTACTTGCCCAACGCTCGTTGAGTTGGCGCGATGTTCATCTTTCCAGGAGCAGACCGCAGGTAGTCAGGAGGATCCCAATTATCTCCCTTCGCGGGGAAATCACCTGACATGTCCCTTGCCTGGCCAGCTCATCCGCCTCACAGTTTCCCGCAATGTCACTGTGACCAGGAACGCAAAAGAGGCTTATGTCAAAGAATTCGGACACAGTCGAAAGTGAGGTCAAGCATTCCCTGACCAGTTTCGAATGTACCGTCACTGTCCCGAGGGCCCTTATTGCCGCTTGGCTGTTGGAGTAAATATTTACTTTCCTGACTGTTAGTACGCATGTGAGCAGCCAATCAGCTGCTTCCTGGATTGCGGCTACCTCTGCCTGGAACACCCTGCAGTGGTCCCTGGTAGCCTGAATTTGAGTCTGATGGCGAGCTCCTCGCAAGTAAAAAACTCCTATACCAACCTTTCCTTCCAACTTCGATCCATCCGTGAACAAGTTCACCAGACCCTTTCCTAAGGTGTAGCCCCCCGTCCACTCTTCCCTTGATGGATGATGAGTGGAGAAGGTTCCCATTGGACTAAGTGAGGGTATACACTGATCCGTTGACAGGATAGATTTAGGTAATTTCGAGTTAATTTTGTTACATGAGTTGACGTCCAAAATTTAACGTTTTGGATAATATGGACGTCTCCTAAGCAAAAGTCATTTGCTCCGGCTGACGAATTAAGGCAGCATCTAGGAATTAGCGCTGTGAAAAGTGATCTAAGGTAATGAAGGAGAACTTGTATCAGCAGTAGAACGAACATGTCGAGAACGAATAAAAATCAAATAATACTTCTTCTACTTCTTCTTGATTTGTGCTAACCGCTTATGCGATTTCGGCCGAGTTTAACAAAGTGCGCCAGTCGTTTCTTTCTCGTGCTAACCGGCGCCAGTTGGACACACCAAGTGAAGCCAAGTCCTACTCCATCTGATCTTTCTAATACATAGGAGGCCTTCCTCTTCCTCTGCTACCACCAGCTGGTACCGCATCGAATACTTTCAGAGCCGGATCTTGATTCGCTGCCCAATGTCTATGTCGCCGTAAAGTTATATAGATGATCGTTCCATCGCCTGCGATATTCGCCCCGTCGCCAACGTGCAAAGGTCCAGAAATCTTAAGCAGAATCTTTCTCCCAAACTCTCCAAGGAACGCCTCATCGAATGTGGCCATCGTCTACGTTTCTGCACCATACAGTGAGACGAGCATGATGAGATCCTTGCAGAGTGTTAGTTTTGTTTGTCGAGAGAGGACTTACTACTCATTTGGCTACTTAGTCCAAAGTAGCCCCTGAGGGCAAGAGAGATTCTGCGTTAGATTTCCAGGCTGACATTGTTATTGATGTTAATGCTGGTTCCTAAATATACAAAGTCTTTTAAAACCTCGAAATCATAACTCCCAACAGAGACGGGGGTGCCGATACGCGAGTGCGCCGACTGTTTGTTTGATGCCAAGAGGTACTTCGTTTTGTCCTCGTTCACCACCAGTCCCATTCGCTTTGCCTCTTTATCCAGTTTGGAGAAGGCAGAACTAACAGCGCGGTTGTTAAGGCCGATGATGTCAATATCATTGGCATACACCAACAATTGTACGCTCTTGTAAAAGATGGGTGCAACATCAGGTTAAAGAAGTCACAAGATAGCGAGTGATCCTTTTCGAAACCTCATTTGGTATCAAACGGCTCGGAGAGGACCTTCTGATGGTGCCGCTGGTATTGAGCAAGAAGGATGGTTCCATATGTAGAAGTCCACGCATGTGCGGACATTATCTGATCGCCATTCACTTGGGAGTAGCCAGGGCGATTCTTCTGCATATTGTCCATGTAGGTCACAACTTTCTTATTACGTACGTAGCTTCCGAACATCCGTTCGAGAGCGAGCTAAATTGAGAAGGCGAAGCAACCCAGTATTCTGGTTGTGCGGTGGATTTGGTAAAAATCCTTCCCCCAGTGAGGGACAGTATTCTTAGGTTGGTTTCCTGGAAGTGAGGGATATGAAGGAAATTAAATTTGCTAATAATTTAACTAAAAGAAAAAAAAGCCGAGTATGCCTCTAATCGATTATGGGTCTTTCTGTGGACTTACAAAAGGCCACATTGACGAATATCTCAGAACGTTGGAGGAGAAGAAATTCGCTGAAAGCAGGCGAAATCCTATCGGTCAATGGCAAGGGAAATAATTCTTTACGCCGGACAGAGGAATTTCTTATAAGCTACTTTCACTCAGCTGGCCACTGTAGCCAGAGATATCTCACTGAGACCACCATCTCTCGATGATAGTGTACCTCAGCATGCTTTGCACAATAGATCCCTTTTGGTAGCAGTGCGCAGTAGCCTAATATTGATAACAACAATGTTATGAAGATGGTCGATCCTTAAAAACGACGCATCATAAAATTGGAAATTTCGTTGATGGAAATAATCATCCGAACGAGTTAACAATCCAAAGAGTGCTGAAAAATATCAAGAAATTGGTTTGGAGCTGTTGAGAAGCCTGCTGTTGTAGCACAAAGTGTTGCTGAAAAGACTTCAGCGTCGATATCCGATGTTTCGAAGTTCTCAACAATTAGGCATTCATGAATCGAAAGCGACTGTTTGGCGAATTTTACCCATTGATGCTCTCCTGGTGGACAATTAACTGATGTACAGTCGCTTGGAGTCCTTGAGAGAAATATTTTGCTGAAGATTTTTGGACCTCTGCACGTTGGCAACGGTGAATATCGCAGGCGATGGAATGATGAGCTGTATGAGCTTTACGACGACATAGACATAGCGCAGCGAATAAAGATCCAGCGGCTCGTTGGCTGGCGCGCTTTGTTAAACTCGGCCAAATCTCGTAAGAAGTTTTTCACATATAATTTTTAATAAAATTAGTGAAGCCTCAGATAATCGAAACTACTACATATTTGGTTTTAAAACAACATCTATTCGCATCTTTTGAAATACTCATTTTAAGTGTTGTTAAGTTCACCTAACCGTGATTTGGTTGACATGTCGGAGGCATCATTTAGTCCTACTTTTTCCAGAACTATGTAAAAATGGTGCTAACGCTATCGCCAATCTTATGCGCTATAAGCTAATCAAGCACGATTTTTTTGTTTTTCATGTAAATGCCATTCGTCGAGGTGCTAATTGGTTCTTATTGAAGCAAACTTTTGGGATCCAAAGCAACTCAAGAACTGTGCCTGAAAATGACCTCGAAAAGACACCGTCGCCAAAGTCTTAAGTTATTTATAAACATTAAATGCCATAAAATATTTTTCAAAAAAAACTCTACACCTACAAAACCGCCGATTAGATGCGAGCACAAAGCAGCTTTCTTTACCTTGGGATTACAAGTACAAAACACCAAAGAGGCAGACATAAATATGCGACACTAATCACCCATTTATAAATGACACCAGTGGTTGTGGGAATGTTTGTATGTATGTATGTGCCCACATACTTGGGTTCCCCCCAAGGTAGTTTCACAAATTCAAGATTTAATTATACTCGTAAATGTTGTTTATGGGCAGCTAAAGTACGATAGAAGCAGTGATGCGGTAAATGGGATAGGGCGAGGGGAGAGGGGCGAAAGTGATTTGTGTGTGTTTGTGTAACTATTTTTACAATTCGACCGTTTTCGCATTTAAATTGAAATTTAAATTCATGCCTAACACACACACACACACACACAGGCATTTGCGCACTTACACAGTCGGGCGGTAAGCAAACATTCATACAGGAAAGGGGCAGAGATCCACATACACCAGTAAATATATGCACAAGACTGCCTACGTATGCGTGAGTACTTCAACCAACAGAAACGCTAAAGATGCTTTGTTATGCAATTCAAACAAGGGGCCTGTGTCGACCACAAATCAAACACACACACACATGCACGTGCGCTCTCATATTTACATAAGCAGACAAACTCGGCGCTGTCAAAGCTCACTAAAGTTGATTTTGTGTTGTGCGCCGCTCAACAGCAGCCAGAACAACAAGAACGCCGAGAACAACAAGAATGGCAACACCTCATCAACGTTTTGGCAGTATCCCGTCCCATCATGCACACAACTGCAGAGACATATAAAGCGCGGCAAAACGGCAAGTCAATCGCATATATAAGGCCAGTGCTGTGCAAAGTCCTGGCAACCTCTGTTATGGAACTAAGTATTTATGTCTAATGAACAGCTAAAATAATAAAATAAACGTAGAAAATAAAGTTCAAATCAGAAAAAAATTCGATACTTTCTTCAGTAGCACTACACTGTTGGAGCAGACAACCAAATAGTTGTTCAGTTCTCAAGGACCCAATAGTACTGAATGCAATATGAAAGCAGTGATTCCATGAATCTGTTGTGATAATAGGGACGTCGTAGATGATACACCTTTTAGTAGATTAGTCTTCGAAAATGCTGATAAAATCATGGAAAACTGCAACCATTTACATAAAGTGGGTCTTAAGAAAAAGTTTGATGAATAGGAGCCACATAAAGTCGACCGATTTGAGCGGATTTTAAATGGATAGGAAAAATGCGTCCCCTACAAAAACAACAATTGACAAAAATATCGTAGTCAAAAAGCTGTGAGCTGACCCAAGCGCAAAGGCCTACACTCAACTTGGCATTAAACAGGCTGAATCAGCTGCTAAAAACTTGTAAAGATTGGCAACGCTTGAGACTAACCAGGGAGTAGTTGTTCCAGTAGTTGAATGAAGATAAGCATATTTTGATGTAAGCCCTTTATGGGCAACGTCTGAGCGCAAGAATCATCCACTAAAATCTGCTGTGATAGACTCAAACGTACCCTGATGTAAGCCCTTTATTTCGATGAACGGTTGCAATGTCTGAGAATAAGAATCATCCACTAAAATCTGCTGTCATAGAGTCAACCTCAGATCTTTACCCACTTCAGATCTTTAATGCCACCAGCTAAGTGACTTAAAACAGGCGATCGATCAGAAGTGAACAGAATTGCCGAGCAAGGAGGACGTTGGGTGCGTCTTTAATGGGCCGAGTTTCTGCGAGAGGTTCTACTGCTTTGGCAATATGTGTCGGAAATGGAAATTGAAGGAAAATAACCAAACAGGTGGAGAATGAAAGAAGGGGCTTTGGATTAGGCAATGACGACCAACAGTACCTAATTATTGTGATATTTAAGCTCGCAATATCCGGAGGTGTGGCAAAAATGTGAGAACCCAGATGTCTAAATCTTTGCGCGACGAGAGAAGGGCAGGCGAGAAGAAGATGCTGAGATGATTCCACCTCATCCTCCAGACAGCTTCTGTAGAAACGACTTCAAGCAATCCCAAGTCTCAGCGTATGTACACCCAAAGGACAATATCCGGTAAGGATACACACCAACTTCGAGAGCTTTGTTAGCCTTACAAGTTCTCTCGAGCGCCCTCGATCTATCAGTAACAAAAAGGATCTCACGACTTTGTACGTTTAGTGCGCAAACCAGCGTTCGCTGAGGTGATGCGATGCTAATTTTTCCATAATCAGACCACAGGTTCTCAAGGGAACCCCAATTCAAGGTCCCCGGTCTAGTCAGCTCATCAGCCCAGCAGTTTCTCTCTACGCTACTGTGACCGAGAACCCAGATGAGCCTAATGTCCAAGTATTCCGATGCAATCGGGGGAGAAGTCAGGCATTTCCCAAATAATTTCGAATGCACAAACAACATGCCGCTTGGCTGCCGGAGCAGGTATTTGCAGCCTTTACAGAAGTAAGTAATCAATCTACTGCTTCCTTAATGGCGGCCACCTCCACTTGTAAAACACTAAAATGGTCAGGGAGCCTAAATTTGAGCTTGATCGGAAGCTCCCCGCAGAACACTCCCCCAACAAACTCTTCCGTTCAACTTCGAGCCATCCGTAAAAATATTTGCCATGCCATGTCTCGTTTGAGAGAATATGAATGGGAAATGTATCGTTCGGACCGAGTGATGGCTTACAATGATCTAGTGCCATAGGGATGAACGGAAAGTTTTTCAGAATATGATACTAGAATGTCCGTAGCTAAAGTCTAGTTTATGGCTCGAATACCTCAAACTGAATGCGGCGCGTGCGGAGGCAGTTTTCCCTGCGATGTCCACGGGAACCACATTCAGCATAGCTTTAACGCTAGAATAAAAGTGGTTCAAAGCGCTCAACCGATTCCAATGAGAGCAGACCTTTGGACCTTTTCCAACTTCTTAATTGATGCCATCCTTTCCAGCGAGTTCCGCCAGGCAAGAACTCCGTAATTGGTTTTAGAATTGTGTTATATAGCCAAAATGTAACTTAAGGCGAGAGACGCCTTCTTTAGCCGATAGCATCCCTACATCCATACAAGGCGACTGTTCCCTTCCTAATTATCTCCTCAATGTTGGGCTTCCATTTTAGTCTTCTGCCCAGGTACTTCACCCTCTTAGAGAGCACCAACGGAGCGCCCGCTACTGAGGGGAGAAATACTCTAGGTATTTTATATTTCTTCGTAAATAGCACGAGCTCCGTCTTCAGAGGATTTACCGAGAGACCGCAATCTGTGCTTCTATAGAGTTAGCTAACCATCCATTAGAGTATCTGAAAACTTCCCTCTTACAATAAGTGCCACATCATCCGCATAAGCAATCACCTTGTAGCCTCGCTTCTCCAGCTCTTCCAACAAGTCATTAACAACAACCCAAAGTTGTGGGGAGAGAATACCGCCTTAAAGAGTTCCTCTCCTGTTGGATAA
This sequence comes from Anastrepha fraterculus, assembly GCA_037575425.1. Lineage (NCBI taxonomy): Eukaryota > Metazoa > Arthropoda > Insecta > Diptera > Tephritidae > Anastrepha > Anastrepha fraterculus. The sequence continues at coordinate 1,826 of JAYXIM010008366.1, read as the reverse complement.
GTAAGGAGGGTTTTCCCGATAAGTATCTCGAATTAGAAGTCAGATTCCGAATCCGCTCCTCATTTTCTAAATATTTCGAATTTCAGCGAATCCTATTTTTGACTTGAAATATTTTTTCAAAGAGGGCGAGCTGCTAAAATTTTGCGCACTGCTTGTACTTTTCACACACACATACACATACAAACGTGCCTATCTCAACATAATTATGTGATGATGGTAAACCAGCACTTACATCACAACGTCGTCATCATCATCGTCAATGGCATCAACAAGTGTTGCGATGGCACAAGCAATAGCAGCATTAACAGTAACAGGGGAAACAAAAACAATAACAACAACGATCATTAATGTTTAATGTTGGCTGTTTAGTTAGCATAAAATCGATATTTCACAAAGTTGTTGTTGCTGTTGAGAGGCTTTTAAATTTGTCGTAAGTAAGTAGTGAAACTTTATGTTGTTTTTGCTATTAATATTTTTGTTGCTCACGCTTCGCATTTTCATTTCGCACAGCTGAAATGACTTACCCATTTTGTAGTTGTTGGTTGTGTGGGCTCACTTCTACACCGACTGCCTCATTAGTCGGTTTAATTACTTTTCCTTTATGATTGGATGTTTAGTGCGAAAGTTTTGTTTAAATAGCGAATTTCGGCATAAATATAATATCAAATTTTTACAGGTAAAGGAGGGTAAAGGATGAAGTTGTCTAAATCTTAGAAGTTCGAATTACATTTCGAAATAGTCTACGCTTATAAAATCCTGAAAATCGGAATCATTTCGATAAAGCTGATCTTAGGGAACAGCCACAGAAAGTCGAACCATTTTGAGTGGTTTCAAAATATATATGAAAAATGCATCCCATACGAAACAACAACTGGGAAAAGTCGTGGTAAAATACCTGTGAGCTGGACCAATTGCAAGGCCTACACTCAACATGGCATTAAACTGGATGAATCAACTGCTAAAAACTTGTAGAGGTAGGAACGTTGAAGTCTATGTTGGGATTAGTTGTTCCAGTAGTTAAAAGAAGATCAGCATATTTTGATGTAAACCCTTTATTTCGGTGACTGATTGCAACGTCTCAGCGCAAGAATCATCCACTAAAAGCTGCTGTCATAGACTCAAACGTACCCGCCTTAGGTCTTTACTGCCACCAACTAAGCGGAGCTCGGAACACATTTTTAAGTAGACTATACCTATAATTATCCACGCGCTTTCAGCGGAAGTTAAGAATCTGGGAGTGAGACTTGACTCCAAACTCCATTAGAAGGCCAGTTTTATACTTCTACTACTCCAGGCTCAAGACACGGGTCGTTCTTTGGATATACAACGCCTGGATATCAGTATCCTCTACTTTATATATTTTTTCCTAGGCGAAATTAAATTGAAAGGCTACTCATGGGCTCCCTTGGACGAGAAATACCAACTTTGCCTCCTGTCTTACCATTGATGTAATAAAAGAGGAAAGAGAGGGTACGATACTTGAGAAAAAGGTACTGAAATTATTCCACCTCATCCTTCGAGAAGCTGCCAAAAAAAGTCGAAGTCATACAAAGTCTCATCGCGTGGATACCTAGTGGATAATGTTTTGTAAGAGCACTCATAAGATTCTAGAGCTGCGCCTTTGTTAGCCTTAGAAGTTTGCTCGAGTACCTTCGATTTACCCGTAGACAGAAGGATCTCAAAACTTTGCACATTTGGGCACTAATCCAGCGTCCGCTGAGTTGATGCGAGAACAGGCTGCTCCTTTCCAGAAGCAGAGCACCGATTTTTAAGTAAACACCAATTCAATTAGTTTACGCCAAAATCACCTCGAGGGTGCTCAGGTT
>JAYXIM010008342.1:0-11206 GCA_037575425.1 Anastrepha fraterculus | reverse complement strand
GGTTGGTCTCCTTGCCGCGGGGATAGGGCTTAAATGAAGGCTAAATTCCTTCTTAGGAATTTAACCTGTCATGAACTAAGAGGGAAGCTCTGTATGATGATTGGTAGAACACCCTTACACGCTACGGCGTGTGGGATGCTCGTCCAATCATCTATACAGAGAGTACCGTACCAACACATTCCCAAGTCAAGGTGTGCTTGGAATCGTGCCGAGGGCTGAATGGTGCAGGGAATTAAAACGTGTGCATCGCGAACGGAGTTTCCCTCTCGAATACCTGGCCGCCTTCGAGAGTAACTGTGGCCTTACCGCGGTAAGGGGCGCTGCCGCGGAGGACCCCATTACTTCCCCTAAATACTCGTTGGTTGTGGAGCTTGACGTAGTCAGGCGAAGCAACCGTAAGAAATAGATGAAAATGAATATACAACAAAATGAAAAAAACAAAAAATATGTGCCGCGCTGCGACACAATACCATCCTCCGAGGAGGATACCCTGCTGGCCTCCAGCCAAGATACGGCTGAGTCAGCAAAGAGTAAGGGAAGTACCAGCCATAGCACACCCTTACCAATCAAGCAACAACAACAACAAACAATTCTACCACAAGCATCGAAAAAGGCGGCAGACGGCACTCAGAGAGAGAGTCAGGTCGCTAAAAAGCACAAATCCGAGGGTGCTCTCATGAAATCTCGCTACACGAAGGCGAGGTTCATTCTAAGCAAGATTGCCAAAAATGAACTCGCTGGAGCGACTGACGAGCGCGACGCGGCTGACAAATCAAAATACCAGCAGGTGGTTAAGGAGTATGAAGACTTCTTATCCAAAAAACCTAAAGAAGACGACAGGAAAAAAGGCGATGCGCTGAAGAGAAACAGGTCACAGGACGTGATCGATCAGGCACCGAAGAGACCTAAGGTGTCCAGCAGCATCGAAGAAGCAAAACAACGACCGTTCAGTGAGGTGGTTAAGGATAACCTCCTCTATGCACTAATTGATGAAACCACAAACAGTGGCAAAGTGGTCCTGCAGAAGTGGGGGCAAGTGGAGGCCAAACTGTCCAAGCTCGTGCTAGACAAGCATGTGGTTGGAGCACAGGGCGGAACCCTCCCTTCCTTCGATTCTGCAGGAGTACTTCGCGGCTGCAGGGTCATCAAGTGCGACGACGACTGGTCAAGGGTTGTCTTAGAAAGGTGTGTTGCTGAGATCAGCAGCACACTGGAAGGCTTAAAACTTAAGCTAATTCCGGCCAAAGACATCCCTTGCCCTCCTCGCGCTCGCATTTGGCTACCAGTGATGGACTTGAGCGGTGCAGAAGTGCTGAAATACCTCAAGTCACACAACCCTGCGGTGCCGATGGACGACTGGGCAATCGTGAAGGCAGAAAAACCGCAAAAGAGCAGCATGTCGTTCGTTCTGCAGATCAACGACGAGTGTCTACCAATACTGAAACAACAAGACAACAAAATGCGGTTTGGTCTAAGAAAGGCCAAACTGAAGATTTTCAAAGCAGACAGCAATGAAAATGAGGAAGATCCAGACGAGGTCGACAACAACATACAGCTAGAAAGGCTAGAAAAGCTGGACCTAGCTGAAGACGACAATAAATCCGATGCCTAGAGCCATACAGGTGAATCTGCAGCACTCGAAATGTGCTACAGAGAACTTGGATGTCTTCCTCAGGGAAGGGGACATCGACATCGGTTTCATACAGGAGCCCTGGGTCAGAGACAACGAAATTAAGGGGTTCCAAAACAACAAGAGCATCAACATTTTCTACAACAAAGCAGACGGTAAGCCACGGTCATGCATAATCACCAAAAAACACCTAAAAGCTTTTCTGTGTTCTGATTTTAGTACTCCTGATTTTACGGTGGTGAAAGTGGAGCTGCAGAAATCGGCGATATACCTGGCATCGGTGTACATGCCACACGAGAAACCGGCGCCGCCAGACGAAGTGGCTCGTTTCCTGACAACACTAAGCAGCACTGACAAACTACTGATGGGCTGCGACGCAAACGCTAGAAATGAGCTCTGGGGCAGTTCAGAGACGAATGAAAGAGGTGAGTCACTTTTTGAATTCCTATTAAACACCAACCTAGACATATGTAATGTAGGGACCACCCCAACCTTCACTTTTCCGAGCTCGGCAAACTTTCCTGGCTGGGAAGAGGTCTTAGACGTTACCCTATGCACAAACAATAACTCCCAAATAGTCACAAATTGGAGGGTATCCGACAAGAGATCCTTCTCGGACCACAGCTGGATTCTCTTCGACATTAATCTCAAGCTTGAGAAACCTCTCCCATATAGAAATCCTAGAAGAACAAACTGGCACACATTCCGTAGAGTGGCCCAGTCTAAACTTCAACACTTAAACAGAACCATAACGTCAAAGGAAGACCTAGATGAGAAAGTAAGAGCTTTCGAAACTTCCTTGACGAAAGGACTTGAAGCTTCATGCCCTGCCACATATGGTAAAACAACTTATCCTACCTGGTGGAATGAAGATCTAAGTCAACTCAGGAAAATGACAAGAGAAATCTTCAACATCTGCTACAAACACAAATATTTCAAGCCCTACAAAGACTGCCTTAGGGAGTACAAGAAAGCAATCAAAGAGGCTCGGACAGAGGCTTGGAGAGATTTTTGTAGTTCCATAGAATCAACCAAAGATACGGCCAGACTAGGCAAGCTTTTATCCAAGGAACACTCCTGCCCTTCCTTCTTGAAGAAAGACACCGGAGAGTGGACAAAATCATCGGCCGACACACTAGAACATCTTATAAACACACACTTCCCAGGCAACACAGAATACATTGAGAACAATACTGACAGTGTTCAAACATCCAAAATATCACCCATTATAATCAACCACATCGTATCCCAAGATAGAATATTATGGGCGATAAAAAACTTTGAACCATATAAGGCAGCCGGTCCAGATGGGATATTCCCAGCCATGCTGTGGAACACTCGAGAAACGACGATTCCCTGGCTGGAGATCTTTTTCAGGAAAAGCCTTATGTTAGGGCACATACCAAAGAGCTGGAGGAGGGTAAAAGTGATATTTATCCCTAAAGCTGGTAGACGCGGTCATGATACAGCGAAGGATTTCAGACCCATCAGCCTATCCTCCTTCATCCTCAAAACTCTCGAGCGACTGTTGGATGTATATCTCAGGGAAAAGATCACAGACTCAACGATTTCACCATCTCAACATGCCTATCTCAAAGGAAAATCCACAGAGACAGCTCTTCACGAGGTTGTAAGTGCGATTGAGAGGAGCATAGAATACAAGCAATACTCACTAGTCGCTTTTCTCGACATAGAGGGGGCCTTCAACAATGTCACCACAAGATCCATAATTGAGGCTCTTAACATGTTAGGCATAGACACAGGTCTCAACGAATGGATAGAGAACATGCTCAAAACTAGAATAATCATCGGTGAGGTAGGCAGCAGCACGATAAAACGCTCTGTCAACAGGGGAACCCCTCAGGGAGGAGTCTTATCCCCTCTACTGTGGTTACTAGTCGCCAACAACATCCTCACCAAATTTAACCAAAAGGGAATTAAAGTGGTGGCGTACGCGGACGACATAGTGCTTATGGTTTCAGGAATGTTTCCAACCACAATCAGTGAGATTATGGAAGGAGCTCTGGTATTACTCAGCAATTGGGCCACGGACTGTGGTTTAAGCGTAAACCCGAGAAAAACTGAACTGATGCTATTCACCAAGAAAACCAAGGTGCCAAACTTTAATCTCCCAAAACTAAACGGCGTCAGCCTCACGCTAACCAAACAGGCCAAATACCTAGGCGTTATCCTAGACCCCAAACTCAGCTGGAAGTCCAACGTAGAGTACAGGGTAAAGAAAGCGAACATAGCACTTTACACATGTAAGAGAATGTTGGGAAAAAAATGGGGTCTCCAACCAAAATTAGCCAACTGGTCCTACACAGCCATTGTAAGGCCAATACTAACATATGCGGCACTAGTTTGGTGGCCTGCAACAGAAAGGAAATACAACAAAACTAAGCTGAACAAGATACAAAGAACAGCGTGTATCCTAACTACAGGAGCGCTTAGCACCAGTCCTACTGAAGCGCTCAATGTACTAACACATCTATTGCCATTAGATTTACACATTAAAACAATAGCTACTTGCAGCGCGGTGAGACTCAGAGACATAGGAAGCTGGACAACAAGGCCGTACGGTCACAGCAAGATCCTCCTACAGGGACCCCCGCTGCTCAAAAACGGATCAGACTACACAGTCCCCGACCTAAACTTCAAGAAAGGCTTTACGGTACGCTTCCCACCGAGAGCCGAGTGGAGCAAAGGAGAGGTGATTGGAAGACACGATATCGAAATCTATACCGATGGTTCTAAGATGAACTGTGGTGTGGGAGCTGGCTTCCATTCGGAGCCACTCAACCTATCTCAATCAATTCGTCTTCCTGATTATGCCAGCGTGTTCCAGGCAGAACTTTTAGCGATCAGAGAAGCATGCAAATCCCTAGAACTCTACAAGGTAGTTGGTGCAAGAGTAGCTATCTTCTCAGACAGTCAAGCAGCTATCAAGGCCTTAGACTCCAACTACATTTCATCCAAACTGGTCCTACAGTGTAGAGAGAAGCTGAAACTGCTCAGCCATTGGCTTGAAATTACCCTGATATGGGTTCCCGGTCATAGGAACATACGAGGCAATGAGATAGCGGATGAGCTAGCAAGAAAGGGCTCAACACTAGACATAGCAGAGGCGGTGGCAGTTTCCACCCCACTGAACAAACTTAAAGCATCTATTGCTTCACACTATCATGCTTTAGCCGAAAGAAGATGGAAGCAAATACCTACATGTATCACAACAAAAAACACATGGCCGTCATATAAAATCCAAAGGACGAATGAACTGTTAGGATGTTCTCGGCCAAACATTTCACGTATCACTGCAACCCTTACAGGACATTGGAAAGTAGGGGATCACGCAGCTAGACTCAACCTACCCTTTAATCCTATCTGTAGAAGCTGTCAAACGGAAGGGGTGAAGGAAAGTCTGTTCCACTATTTATGTGAATGTCCGGGACTAGCCAGGGCACGACTCCGATCCTTCGGTAAGCCTTTCCTACAGCAAATTAAGGAGATCTCAGTCATCGAGATAAAAGATTTGCTCCTATACTTGGACCTCACTAAGTGGATCTGACCCGGAAACACCAAAAAAAAAAAAAAAAAAAAAAAAAAAATGCAACAACAACTCATCATTTCACGAGATAGTGGTATTAAAACGGTGCTGGTCACTAATTAGGAGCATTTCAGCTAAGAAATGTTCAACCACCTCAACAACAACAACAACAACAACATGTTCAGAACACAGAAGGTGGCGCCTTCCGAAAACCTTTACTTTGTCCTTGTCGAGTTTGACAATGGAGCGACGTTAGTATGGAAAATAAAGAAATTTTTGCGTGCAAATCCATGATGTGGACTAGAATTTGTTCCATGATGGAAAGAATAATGAGATGGCGCCTATCGTGGTACCGTCACTTTGTTCGCAGCGAATTTGACAATGAGTTGCGTGGTTTTAGCACCAGTTTTATGGTCTCGGAGTTTTAGTTCTTTCTGCGTGACAATTTTCTAGCCTGTTCCAATTGAAAGTAATGTTTTAAAATTTGGTAAAATATTCATTTTTTTTTTTAATTATTTCAATAATTCACTCAGTTTTATTTAGCTTTTTTAACATCTGGTCGCATTGCCCTCGATTGCAGTAGTTGCTAGTGTTCTTCTGCTTTCAGCAGTCAAATCTCTCTCTCGCTACTGCAGTGTTGCCTAGCTTTGGATATAAAAATGACCATTTAAAATAAAATACCCAATTTTTATTGAATTACTTAAAGAACTTTGTATGCGTGGCTAATTGTCTTTAAAATGTACGTTTTTTTTTTAATAATTGTGTTATGGATATGTACAATTTAATTTATAAGTTTTTTTGTTGAAAGGAACTCTTTTGTTAAGGGAACGACTTATTTGCTATATTTCAGGTTATGTAACAAAATAAGGTACTCTTGTCGTCTAGGTAAAAATGTCGTTATGGTTTTTTGAGTATTTTCTGGTATTTTTTTGCTTATTTTTACTATGTATACACCTCTTGATGCCCTATGACCAACTGAGGATTGAGGACCAGACGAAACGATTACACCTCTATGGTTTTAATCCGTATTCAGTAAATTCAAACGCTTTTTAATATGTGTAAAAAGGTTTTCAATGCTAAGAAGAGTTGAGAGAAAAAACATTTAATATTCTTGCATTAACTTAAAATGAGCAAAAAATTTAATTTGCACTTTCAAAATATCAAACTTTATAAGAATCATCATATTTGCACTAAAATCTTCTCAGAGTGACCTTTTTTAATATTCTTTTGTTTACTAATACAGTTTTTTTTAATTTACGGTTTCGGTCGCTTTAAATTAAAAACAAAGAGAAATAAACACCAAACTTAAAAATTTTCGCATTTCGGGTATAAAAAATCACTAAATTTATTGTGAAGAGCAATTGGTTGGCAACACTGCACAATTTTGCAAACGTGACGTCACGCACTCTCTGATGGGCGCAATCTTGTTTCTATCATTCTTGGATTTATTCTATATTCTTCACCTTCCACTCTCTTTCGCTCATCCTATCTATTCTTTTTATTTGTTTATTTTCTGTACTGATGTTACGGCTGTTGGGCAAACGCAGTCTTGTATATTGTCATTCTTGCTATTGGTATAACATTTGGACTGCCACATAACAAAAGTATGTATTTCCAGCGGTGGCCTTATAGTGACATTACCCTACTAATCTATAAAGTACAGTGGTTGGCTAAAAACTTTTTAAATATGATACTTTGTACTGAATTAAATAATGATTAGAACTTATTGGTTGGTATTCGTCGAAAGTTGTTTATTCCAAAAAAAAAAAAATTATAAATTAATTATGCAAAAAAAAAAAAATAGTTTGGTCTATTGTTGTTCATTAAATTTAAGAAATTTATATTCAGTACTGGATCCCGAAATTTCGGGATCACTTTAAAAATATACCGAAATCTCGGGATTAACAATACTTGTTGAAATTAGCATACTTAATTCACGAGCATGCATGCACGCACACAGACACATGCGCACCTAACTACAGGCAAAAACAAAAATATCATAACAATAAAAACAATAACCGAGCAGCAGCAACAAATTAATTGGTTGCCTCAGCAGCTGCAACTTCGTATTTCTATGCACTTAAATGACAAATAGCGGTGACAGCAGTACGCATCGTATTTTAGTTGCACGGCTGCAATATTGCCGGCGGCTGGTAACTACTGCAGCGGGTGCAGTAGCAAATGCCTCCCACTGCATTCTCTTTTAGTGAATAAAATATAAATTGTGCCTTTGGCGTATTTAAACTATTGCATGCGCCTTAAAGTATGCTAAGCTTCTAGTAAAATAGCATTAACTTTATATGGGCGCAAGCGTGCATTCACCAACACAAGTGTACGATAACATATAAATACGAGGTGTGTTCAAAAAGTATCGCGAATTTTGAATTTTCGCAGGTTACGTTTATTCGAATTTTGATTTTTTTGTGGCGATATGTTGGTACTCATGTCTCTTACTCATGCCGACGAGTTCGGCCATTTTGAATGTTCAGTTAATTGTTGACAGCTGCTTTGCTTGCACGTGTTTCGGCTCGTCTTCGATTTTTACCTCAAAGGTGGATCAAAGAACCTGTATCAAATTTTGTGTGAAAAACGAAATTAAGTGCGCGGATGCATTCCGACTGCGTCATACGGAGAAGCTACTTTGGCCCAAAACAACTTTTATCGGTGCTACAAAATATTCTCAGAAGGCCGAGAAGATGTGAACGACGAAAAGCGTGCCGGACGCCCGAGCACTTCAACAACAGGCGAAAAAATTGATGAAGTGAAGAAAATTGTATTGGCCAATCGTCGAATCACCGTTACAGAAGTTGCTGAGGACCTAGACATATCGATTGGCTCGTGCCATTCGATTTTTTTTAATGATTTGGGTATGAGACGGGTCGCTGCAAAATTCGTACCAAAACTGCTCAATTTCGACCAAAAGCAGCATCGCATGAACATTGCTAATGAGATGTTGCACTCTGTCTGCGACGACCCAAATTTGCTCCAGAGGGTCATAACTGGTGACGAATCGTGTATTTATGGTTATGACGTGGAAACCAAAGCTCAATCATCTCAATGGAAACTGCCGCACGAACCAAGACCGAAAAAAGCGTGCCAAGTTCGGTCGAATGTAAAAGTTTTGTTTACCGTTTTCTTCGATTGCAGGGGCGTTGTGCATCATGAGTTCTTGCCACAGGGCAAAACGGTCAATAAGGAATATTACCTGCAAGTTATGCGCAATTTGCGCAAAGCAATCCGCCAGAAATGCCCGGATTTATGGAAGAACAAAAATTGGCTTTTGCATCACGATAACGCCCCTGCTCACACATCGTTGCTTGTGCGCGACTTTTTGGCCAATAACAACACACAGCCACTGCATTCCCCAGACCTGGCCCCTGTGACTTTTTCTTGTTCCCGAAACTGAAGAGGCCCATGAAAGGACGACGAAGATTGGAAAAAACGTTGGCACAAGTGCATAATATCTCATGGGTATTACTTTGAAGGGGACAAAAATAGATATTAATGAATAAATAAATCATTTTTGAAAAAACACAAAATTCGCAATACTTTTTGAACACACCTCGTACATGCGCATGCTTTGGAACCGTTAAGTACTTGCCTACTTTATCGCTTATTTGTTAATTTTGAAAACCCAAGCGTTTTCTATTTCCTCATTTCTTTGATGATTAGGAGCACAAAAAGTATTTTATTCGAGAAAATAAAACTTGTAAACCAAAAAAATATGACAGAGAGGTCGGCAGCAGATCCCTAGGATGAAATAAGGGGTGATAAATTTAGAGGTATCGGATTTTTAATTGAAATAAAATAACAAAAATTCAAACTGATTGGGCAATCCGTATTGATTTTGGTACAACGATTCATGACATTTATTTTTTAAAGATAACAACATTTGAGTTTTGGCGAAAGTAACACGAACAATTTCTTGTTATTTAGAGAGTTGCCAGAGTTACTGCACCAGCGAACGAGCGCATTAATTTCTGATAGCAACAACACCCAGTGTTTCCAAAAGCAGAAAATATTTACAAATCACCTCTCTTAAACGGACACCTCCCATTAACAGACAGTTTTTTCAGTACTAAAAAATTCTTAAGGGGTTTTAAAAAATTTTCCCTCCAGAGCGGACAACCCACTCATAACAGGTCGCATACACTTGTTTTCCACTCCAAAGAATATTTTAATTCCCCATAACCGGACAGCCTACAACTTAGTTTTTACGTTTACTCTCTACCATATTCGTACAGTTGTTGCTTATTGAATAACACGTATATGTATAGAGGGGAGTCCCTAAATACGAAGAACTTGTTTTTAATGCAGTAAAAACATAAATGTGTATTTACATACATACATATACACTCACACGTAGTTTCTTATTTCATGATTATTAAAAGACAAAGTTAATGTCATTGAAGTTCGTAAAAATGAAAAGCTTAGTGAACGTGAGTTGGCAAAGAAATGCAAGATCAGCAAAACTCAGGCTGCTTGCGTCATCAAAAACAAAGCCCAAATTTTAAGTTTGTGGAACACTGATGCCAAACCGGAGAGAAAAAGGACTTGTGGTTTGTGAAGGCACGAAATATGGGCATTTCTTTGTCAAGCACACTTACATATAAGGAGCAAAGCTGAAGAAATTTCAGTGAGATTCAATTACGATGGTTTTAGTGTATCATCCATCAAGATGATGTCAAAAATTTTACTCAGAAGGTACCATATTTGACTGCAGAATATGATTCGCGAAACACTTATAATGCAGTTGAGGCTGGCCTGTTTTTCCGTGCATTGCCCGATAAAACATTTGCAATAAAAGGTGAAAAATGCACAGGTGGAAAAATGGCTAATGATAAGTTCACGATTTTACACTGCATCAATATGGCTGGAGAAAGAGAACGCCTTTTTGTTATTGGGAAATTTGCAATCCCTCGGACATTTCGCAACATAAATTTGAACAAATTACCAGTTACGTGGCGATAAATGAAAAGTCTTGGATGACGTCTGACTGTCATGCAGTCCGATAGAAAAATGCAACTTCAAGAGCGGAGCGTCGTTTTATTTTTAGATAATGCGGCTTCCCATCCTCGCGATCTAAAATTGAAAAAATGTTAAAGTTATTTTTCTACCAGCAAACACAGGGAAAATATTAAAAGAATTGCCCAATAATGCTATTGTCAAATGGACACATTTGATTAATGCTGCATTTCGTTTAGAATATGTACCGCAACAATGGAAAATAGCGGAAGTTATTATGCTTCCAAGACCAGGAAAGCCACCACACGATGTGACATCATACCGACCAATATCGTTGTTACCAATTTTATATAAGCTTTTTGAAAAAATCTTGCTAAAAAGATTAAAACCATTGTTAGATGCAAAATGCCTTGTACCAAACCATCAATTTGGTTTTCGAAATGAGCACTCAACGATTGATCAAGTGCACCGCATTTCTCATGTAATTGAAAAATCCCTGGAAGAAAAAAAATCTGTTCTGCGGTATTCCTGGATGTATCGCAAGCTTTTGATAAAGTATGGCATGAGGGACTAATCCATAAACTTCAAGCAGTTCTACCAATTAAGTACTCAAATATTTTAAAATCCTACTTAATGAGCAGATACTTTAGAATAAAGCAAGCAGATGTCTATTCAGAACTGAAAGATATTAATGCAGGTGTCCCGCAAGGCAGTGTACTCGGGCCAGTTTTGTATCTCTTGTATACTAACGATATACCCACATGCAGCAATACAACAACTGCAACATTTGCCGATGATACTGTAGTATTAGCAACTGATGAAAAACACTTAGAAGCAATTCAGAAGTTACAAGCATCAGTAAATGCAATTCAAAATTGGACCAAAAAATGGTGTGTCAAGTTATACGAAACCAAGTCTGTGCATGTTGACTTCACTAATAGAAATATAAATTATAAACCAATATTTATCAATAATACGGCAATACCGCATGCAAATACGGCAAAATATCTTGGAATGACCTTAGATGCTAACCTGAGATGGAAAGCACATGCCAAGAAAAAACA